>CALNHX010005122.1:0-113366 GCA_940337035.1 Agriotes lineatus
ATGGGACATATGGGATATCTGGGACGTCTGGGACGTTAGGGACATATGGTACATCTGGGACGTCTGGGACGTTAAGGACATATGGGACATCTAGGACGCCTGGGACGTCTGGGACGTAAAGGACATATGGGACATTTAAGACGCCTGGGACATTAGGGACATATGGGACATATGGGACATTTTGGACGCCTGGGACATTAGGGACATATGGTACATATGGGACATCTGGGACGTCTGGGACGTTAAGGACATATGGGACATCTGGGACGTCTGGGATGCTATAGACATATATGACATCTAGGACGTCTGGGACATTAGGGACATATGGGACATATGGGATATCTGGGACGTCTGGGACGTTAGGGACATATGGTACATCTGGGACGTCTGGGACGTTAAGGACATATGGGACATCTAGGACGTCTGGGACATTAGGGACATATGGGACATATGGGATATCTGGGACGTCTGGGACGTTAGGGACATATGGTACATCTGGGACGTCTGGGACGTTAAGGACATATGGGACATCTAGGACGTCTGGGACGTCTGGGACGTAAAGGACATATGGGACATTTAAGACGCCTGGGACATTAGGGACATATGGGACATATGGGACATCTTGGACGCCTGGGACGTTAGGGACATATGGTACATATGGGACATCTGGGACGTCTGGGACGTTAAGGACATATGGGACATCTGGGACGTCTGGGATGCTAGGGACATATGGGACATCTGGGACGTCTGGGACGTTAAGGACATACGGGAGATCTAGGACGTCCGGGACGTCTGGGACGTTAAGGACATATGGGACATCTAGGGCGTCTGGGACGTCTGGGACGTTAAGGACATATGGGACATCTAGGGCGTCTGGGACGTCTGGGACGTTAAGGATATATGGGACATTTACTACGCCTGGGATATTAGGGACATATGGGACATCTGGGACGTCTGGGACGTCTGGGACGTTAAGGACATATGGGACATCTAGGACATATGGGATATCTGGGACGTCTGGGACGTTAAGGACATATGGGACATCTAGGGCGTCTGGGACGTTTGGGACGTTAAGGACATTTGGGACATTTACTACGCCTGGGATATTAGGGACATATGGGACATATGGGACATCTGGGACGTCAGGGACGTTAAAGACATATGGGACATCTAGGAAGTCTGGGACTTCCGGGACGTTAAAGACATATGGGACATTTAGGACGCCTGGCACATTAGGGACATATGGGACATCTAATACGCCTGGGACATTAAGGATATATAAGACCTTTGGGACATCTGGGACGTCTGGGACGTTAGGGACATATGGCTCATCTGGGACGTCTGGGACGTTAAGGACATATGGGACATCTAGGACGTCTGGGACGTTAGGGACATATGGGACATCTGGGACGTCTGGGACTTTAGGGACATATGGGACATCTGGGACGTCTGGGACGTTAGGGACATATAGAACATCTAGGACGCTTGGGACATTAGAAACATATGGAACATATGGAACATCTGGGACGTCTGGGACGTTAAGGACATTTGGGACATCTAAGACGTCTGGGACGTCTGGAACGTTAAGGACATATGGGACATTTAGGAGGCCTGGAACATTAGGGACATATGGGACATATGGGATATCTGGGACGTCTGGGACGTTTAGGGTGTATGGGACATCTAGGACGTTAGGGACATACGGGACAGCTGAGACGTCTGGGACGTTAGAGACATATGCGACATTTAGGACGTTCGGGACGTCTGGGACGTTATGGACATGTGGGACATTTATGACGCCTGGGACATTAGGTAAATATGGGACATATGCGACATCTGGGACGCCTGGCACATTAGGGACATGTGGGACATATGGGACATCAGAGACGTCTGAGACTTTAGGGACATATAGGACATTTAGGACGTCTGGGACGTCAGAGGCGTTAGGGACATACGGGACAGCTGGGACGTCTGGGACGTTAGGGACATATGGGACATTTAGGACGTCTTGGACGTTAGGGACATATGGAACATCTAGGACGTCTGGGACGTCTAAGACGTTAAGGACATATGGGACATTTAGGACGCCTGGGACATTAGGGACATATGGGACATATGGGACATCTGGGACGCCTCGGACATTAGGGACATATGGGACATATGAGACATCAGGGACGTCTGGGACTTTAAGGACATATGGAACATCTAGGACGTCTGGGACGTCTAAGACGTTAAGGACATATGGGACATTTAGGACGCCTGGGACATTAGGGACATATGGGACATATGGGACATCTGGGACGCCTCGGACATTAGGGACACATGGGACATATGGGACATCAGGGACGTCTGGGACTTTAAGGACATATGGAACATCTAGGACGTCTGGGACGTCTAAGACGTTAAGGACAAATGGGACATTTAGGACGCCTGGGACATTAGGGACATATGGGACATATGGGACATCTGGGACGCCTCGGACATTAGGGACATATGGGACATATGAGACATCTGGGACGTCTGGGACGTTAGGGACACATAGGACATCTGGGACGTCCGGGACGTTAATGACATATGGGACATCTAGGGCATCTGGGACGTCTGGGACGTTAAGGACATATGGGACATTTAGGACGCCTGGTACATTAGGGACATATGGGACATTTGGGACGTCTGGGACGTTAAGGACATATGGGACATCTGGGACGTCTGGGACGTTAAGGACATATGGGACATTTAAGACATCTGGGACGTCTGGGACGTTAGGGACATATAGAACATCTAGGACGCTTGGGACATTAGAAACATATGGAACATATGGGACATCTGGGACGTATGGGACGTTAAGGACATTTGGGACATCTAAGACGTCTGGGACGTCTGGAACGTTAAGGACATATGGGACATTTAGGACGCCTGGGACATTAGGGACATTTGGGACATATGGGACATCTGGACGCCTGGGACATTAGGGACATATGGGACACATTGAACATCTGGTACGTCTGGGACGTTACGGACATATGGGACATCTGGGACGTCTGGGACGTTAAGGACATATGGGACATCTAGGACATCTGGGACGTCTGGGACGTTAGGGACATATAGAACATCTAGGACGCTTGGGACATTAGAAACATATGGAACATATGGGACATCTGGGACGTCTGGGACGTTAAGGACATTTGGGACATCTAAGACGTCTGGGACGTCTGGAACGTTAAGGACATATGGGATATTTAGGAGGCCTGGAACATTAGGGACATATGGGACATATGGGATATCTGGGACGTCTGGGACGTTTAGGATGTATGGGACATCTAGGACGTCTGGGACGTCTGGGACGTTAAGGACATATGGGACATTTAGGACGCCCTGGACATTAGGGACATATGGGACATATGGGAGGTCTGGGACGCCTGGGGCATTAGGGACATATGGGACATATAGGACATCTGGGACGTCTGGGACGTTATTGACATATGGGACAACTGGGACGTCTGGGACGTTAAGGATATAAGGGACATCTAGGACGTCTGGGACGTTAGGGACATATGAGAGATCTGGGACGTCTGGGACGTTAGGAACATATAAGACATCTAGGACGTCTGGGACTTTAGGGACATATGGAACATCTGGGACGTTAGGGACATATGGGACATCTGGGACGTCTGGGACGTTAGGGAGGTATAGGACATATGGGATATACTGGGACGTCTGGGACGTTAAGGATATATGGGACATCTAGGACGTCTGTGACATTAGGGACATATGGGACATATGAGATATCTGGGACGTCTGGGACGTTAGGGACATATGGTACATCTGGGACGTCTGGGACGTTAAGGACATATGGGACATCTAGGACGTCTGGGACGTCTGGGACGTAAAGGACATATGGGACATTTAAGACGCCTGGGACATTAGGGACATATGGGACATATGGGACATCTTGGACGCCTGGGACGTTAGGGACATATGGTACATATGGGACATCTGGGACGTCTGGGACGTTAAGGACATATGGGACATCTGGGACGTCTGGGATGCTAGGGACATATGGGACGTCTGGGACGTTAAGGACATATGGGAGATCTAGGACGTCCGGGACGTCTGGGACGTTAAGGACATATGGGACATCTAGGGCGTCTGGGACGTCTGGGACGTTAAGGACATATGGGACATCTAGGGCGTCTGGGACGTCTGGGACGTTAAGGATATATGGGACATTTACTACGCCTGGGATATTAGGGACATATGGGACATCTGGGACGTCTGGGACGTCTGGGACGTTAAGGACATATGGGACATCTAGGACATATGGGATATCTGGGACGTCTGGGACGTTAAGGACATATGGGACATCTAGGGCGTCTGGGACGTTTGGGACGTTAAGGACATTTGGGACATTTACTACGCCTGGGATATTAGGGACATATGGGACATATGGGACATCTGGGACGTCAGGGACGTTAAAGACATATGGGACATCTAGGAAGTCTGGGACTTCCGGGACGTTAAAGACATATGGGACATTTAGGACGCCTGGCACATTAGGGACATATGGGACATCTAATACGCCTGGGACATTAAGGATATATAAGACCTTTGGGACATCTGGGACGTCTGGGACGTTAGGGACATATGGCTCATCTGGGACGTCTGGGACGTTAAGGACATATGGGACATCTAGGACGTCTGGGACGTTAGGGACATATGGGACATCTGGGACGTCTGGGACTTTAGGGACATATGGGACATCTGGGAGGTCTGGGACGTTAAGGACATATGGGACATTTAGGACGCCTGGGACGTTAGGGACATTTGGGACATATGGGAGATCTGGGACGTCTGGGACGTTAAGGATATAAGGGACATCTAGAACGTCTGGGACGTTAGGGACATATGGGAGATCTGGGACGTCTGGGACGTTAGGGACATATAGGACACCTAGGACGTCTGGGACGTTAGAGACATATGAAACATCTGGGACGTTAGGGACATATGGGACATCTGGGACGCCTGGGACATTAATTACATATGGGACATATGGGACATATGGGACGTCTGGGACGTTAGAGACATATGGGACATCTGGGACGTCTGGGACGTTAAGGATATATGGGAGATCTAGGACGTCTGGGACGTTAGGGACATATGGGACATTTGGGACGCCTGGGACATTAAGGACATATGGGACATATGGGACATATGGGACGTCTGGGACGTTAGAGACATATGGGACATCTGGGACGTCTGGGACGTTAAGGACATATGTCACATCTAGGACGTCTGGGACGTCTGGGACGTTAAGGACATATGGGACATTTAGGGCGCCTGGGACATTAGGGACATATGGGACATATGGGACATCTAGGACGTCTGGGACGGTAAGGACATATGGGACATCTAGGACGTCTGGGACGTCTGAAACTTTAAGTACATATGGAACATTTAAAACGTCTGGAACATTAGGGACATATGGGACATATGGGACATCTGGGACGCCTGGAACATTAGGGACATATGAGACATATGGGACATCTGGGATGTCTGGGACGTTAAGGACATATGGGACATCTGGGACGTCTGAGACGTTAGGGACATATGGAACATCTGGGACGTCTGGGACGTTAGGGACATATAGGACATCCTAGTTATCCCAGATATCCCTAACGTACCAGACGTTCCAGACGTCCTGGATGTCCCATATGTCCCTAACGTCCTAGACGTCCTAGATGTCCAATATGTCCCATATGTCCCTAACATCCCAGACGTCCTAGATGTCCCACATGTCCTTAACGTCCCAGACGTCTAAGATGTCCCGTATGTCCTTAACGTCTTTGACGTCCCAGACGTCCTAGATGTCCCATATATCCGTAACGTCCCAGACGTCTTAGACGTCCTATATGTCCCTAACCTCTCAGATGTCCCAGACGTCCCAGATGTCCCATATGTCCCTAACGTCCCAGACGTCCCAGATGTCCTATATGTCTCTACCGTCCTAGACGTCTTAGATATCCCAGATGTCCTTAACGTACCAGACGTTCCAGACGTCCTAGATGTCCCAAATATCCCTAACGTCCCAGACGTCCTAGATGTCCCGTATGTCTCTAACGTCCCAGACGTCCCAGATGTCCCATATGTCCCTAACGTCCCAGACGTCCTAGATGTCCAAAATGTCCCATATGTCCCTAACATCCCAGACGTCCTAGATGTCCCACTTGTTCCTAAAGTCCCAAACGTCTCAGACGTCCTAAATGTTCCATATCTCCCTAACGTCCCAGACGTCCATAAGTCCCATATGTCTCTAACGTCCCAGACATCTTACATGTCACGAATGTCCTTAACGTCCTTGACGTCCCAGACGTCCTAGATGTCCCATATATCCCTAACGTCCCAGACGTCCTAGATGTCCCGTATGTCTCTAACGTCCCAGACGTCCCAGATGTCCCATATGTCCTTAACGTCCCTGACGTTCTAGATGTCCAATATGTCCCATATGTCCCTAACATCCCAGACGTCCTAGATGTCTCACATGTCCCTATCGTCCCAGACGTCTCTGACGTCCTAGATGTTCCATATGTCCATAACGTCCCAGACGTCCATAAGTCCCATATGTCCCTAACGTCCCAGACGTCCCAGACGTCCCTGATGTCCCATACGTGACAAACGTCCTAGATGTTCCATATGTCCATAACGTCCCAGACGTCCATAAGTCCCATATGTCTCTAACGTCCCAGACGTCTTAGATGTCCCGTATGTCCTTAACGTCTTTAACGTCCCAGACGGAATAGATGTCCCATATATCCCTAAAGTCCCAGACGTCTTAGACGTCCTATATATGTCCCTAACCTCTCAGACGTCCCAGACGTCCCAGATGTCCCATATGTCCCTAACGTCCCAAACGTCTTAGGTATCCCATATGTCTCATATGTCCCTAACGTCCCAGACGTCCTAGATGTCCTATATGTATCATATGTCTCTAACGTTTCAGACGTCCCAGACGTCCCTGATGTCCCATACGTGACAAACGTCCTAAATGTTCCATATGTCAATAACGTCCCTGACGTCTTAGATGTCCCGTATGTCCTTAACGTCCTTGACGTCCCAGACGTCCTAGATGTCCCATATATCCCTAACGTGCCAGGCGTCTTAGACGTCCTATATGTCCCTAACCTCTCAGACGTCCCAGACATCCCAGATATCCCATATGTGCTTAACGTCCCAAACGTCCTAGATGTCCTATGTGTCCTTAACGTTTCAGACGTCCCAGATGTCCCATATGTGCCTAACGTGTCAGACGACCTAGATGTTCTATATGTGCCTAACGTCCCAGACGTCCCAGATGTCCCATATATCCTTAACGTCCTAGACGTCAAAGATGTTCCATATGTGCCTAACGTCCCAGACGTCCTATATTTCTCTAACGTCCCAGACGTCCCAGAAGTCCCATATATCCTTAACGTCCTAGACGTCCCAGATGTCCCATATGTCCCTAACGCCCCAGACGTCCAAGATGTCCCATATGTCTCTAACGTCCCAGAAGTCCTAGATGTCCCATATGTCCCTAACGTCCCAGACGTCCCAGACGTCCCATATGTCCCTAACGTCCCAGACGTTCCAGACGTCCTAGATGTCCCATATGTCCCTACCGTCCCAGACGTCCCAGACGTCTTAGATGTCCCATATGTCCTTAACATCCCAGACGTCTTAGATGTCCTATACGTCCCTAACGTCTCAGACGTCCCAGATGTTCCATATGTCCCTAACGTCCCAACCGTCCTACATGTCCCATATGTCACTAACGTTCCAGAAGTCCCAGATGTCCCATATGTCTCTAACGTCCTAGACGTAATAGATGTCCCATATGTCCTTAAAGTAGCAGACGTCCCAGACGTCCTAGATATCCCATATGTTAGTAACAAGCCAGACGTCCTAGATGTCCCGTATGTCTCTAACGTCCCTGACGTCCCAGTTGTCCCATATGTCCTTAACATCCCAGACGTCCTAAATGTCTCATGTCCCATATGTCCCTAACGTGCCAGACGTCCTAGATGTCCCATATGTCCCTAACGTCCCAGACGTCCTAGAAGTCCCATATGTCATTAACGTCCCAGAAGTCCCAGATGTCCCATATGTCTCTAACGTCCTAGACGTAATAGATGTCCCATATGTCCTTAAAGTACCAGACGTCCAGACGTCCTAGATATCCCATATGTTAGTAACAAACCAGACGTCCTAGATGTCCCGTATGTCTCTAACGTCCCTGACGTCCCAGTTGTCCCACATGTCCCTAACGTCCCAGACGTCCTAGATGTCCCATATGTCCCTAACGTCCCAGACGTCCTTAGAAGTCCCATATGTCACTAATGTCCCAGAAGTCCCAGATGTCCCATATGTCTCTAACGTCCTAGCCGTAATAGATGTCCCATATGTCCTTAAAGTACCAGACGTCCCAGACGTCCTAGATATCCCATATGTTAGTAACAAACCAGACGTCCTAGATGTCCCGTATGTCTCTAACGTCCCTGACGTCCCAGTTGTCCCATATGTCCTTAACATCCCAGACGTCCTAAATGTCTCATGTCCCATATGTCCCTAACGTGCCAGACGTCCTAGATGTCCCACATGTCCCTAACGTGCCAGACGTCGTAGATGTCCCACATGTCCCTAACGTCCCAGACGTCTTAGATGTCCTATATGTCCCTAACGTCCCAGATGTCCTAGATGTCCCATACGTCTTTAACGTCCCAGACGTCGTAGATGTCCCATATGTCCCTAACGTCCCAGACGTCCTAGATGTCCAATATGTCCCATATGTCCCTAACATTCCAAACGTCCTAGATGTCCCACATGTCCCTAACGTCCCAGACGTCTTAGATGTCCCGTATGTCCTTAACGTCCTTGACGTCCCAAACGTCCTAGATGTCCCATATATCCCTAACGTCCCAGACGTCTTAGACGTCCTATATGTCCCTAACCTCTCAGAAGTGCCAGACGTCCCAGATGTCCCATATGTCCCTAACGTCCCAGACGTCCCAGATGTCCCACATGTCCCTAACGTCCCAACCGTCTTAGATGTCCTATATGTCCCTAACGTCCCAGACGTTTCAGATGTCCCATATGTCTCTACCGTCTTAGACGCCCTAGATATCCCAGATGTCCTTAACGTACCAGACGTTCCAGGCGTCCTAGATGTCCCATATATCCCTAACGTCCAGACGTCCTAGATGTCCCGTATGTCTCTAACGTCCCAGACGTCCCAGATGTCCCATATGTCTCTAACGTCCCAGACGTCTTAGATGTGCAATATGTCCCTAACATCCCACACGTCCTAGATGTCCCACATGTCCCGAACGTCCCAGACGTCTCAGACGTCCTAAATGTTCCATATGTCCCTAACGTCTTAGACGTAAATAAGTCCCATATGTCCCTAACGTCCCAGACGTCCCAGACGTCCCTGATGTCCCATACATGACAAACGTCCTAGATGTTCCATATGTCAATAACGTCCCAAACGTCCTAGAAGTCCCATATGTCCCTAACGTCCCAGACGTTTTAGATGTCCCGTATGTCTTTAACGTCCTCGAGGTCCCAGACGTCCTAGAAGTTCCATATATCCCTAACGTCCCAGACGTCTTAGACGTCCTATATGTCCCTAACCTCTCAGACGTCCCAAACGTCCCAGATGTCCCATATGTCCCTAACGTCCCAGACGTCCCAGATGTCTCATATGTCCCTAACCTCCCAGACGTCTTAGATGTCCTATACGTCCCTAACGTCTCAGACGTCCCAGATGTTCCATATGTCCCTAACGTCCCAACCGTCCTACATGTCCCATATGTCACTAACGTCCCAGAAGTCCCAGATGTCCCATATGTCTCTAACGTCCTAGACGTAATAGATGTCCCATATGTCCTTAAAGTACCAGACGTCCCAGACGTCCTAGATATCCCATATGTTAGTAACAAACCAGACGTCCTAGATGTCCCGTATGTCTCTAACGTCCCTGACGTCCCAGTTGTCCCATATGTCCTTAACATCCCAGACGTCCTAAATGTCTCATGTCCCATATGTCCCTAACGTGCCAGACGTCCTAGATGTCCCACATGTCCCTAACGTCCCAGACGTCCTAGATGTCCCATATGTCCCTAACGTCCCAGACGTCCTAGAAGTCACATATGTCCCTAACGTCCCAGACGTCCCAGACACCCCTGATGTCCCATACGTGACAAACGTCCTAGACTTTCCATATTTCCCTAACGTCCCAGACGTCCTAGAAGTCCCATATGTCCCAAACGTCCCAGACGTGCTAGATGTCCCGTATTTCCTTAACGTCCTTGACGTCCCAGACGTCCTAGATGTCCCATATATCCCTAACGTCCCAGAGGTCTTAGACGTCCTATATGTCCCTAACCTCTCAGACGTCCCAGACGTCCCAGATGTCCCATATGTTCCTTACGTCCCAGACGTCTCAGTTGTCCTATATGTCTCATATGTCCCTAACGTCCCAGACGTCCTAGATGTCCTATATGTCCCTAACGTCACATACGTCTCAGATGTCCTATATGTCCCTAACGTCCCAGACGTCCCAGATGTCCCATATGTCCCTAACGTCCCAGACGTCCCAGATGTACCATATGTCCCTAACGTCCCAGATGTCTCAGATGTCCTATACGTCCCAAACGTCGTAGATGTTCCATATGTCCCTAACGTCCCAGACGTAATAGATGTCGCATATGTCTCAAACGTCCCAGACGTCCCAGACGTCTTAGATGTCCTATATGTCCCTAACGTCCCAGATGTCCTAGATGTCCCATACGTCTCTAACGTCCCAGACGTCGTAGATGTCCCATATGTCCCTAACGTCCCAGACGTCCTAGATGTCCAATATGTCCCATATGTCCCTAACATTCCAAACGTCCTAGATGTCCCACATGTCCCTAACGTCCCAGACGTCTTAGATGTCCCGTATGTCCTTAACGTCCTTGACGTCCCAGACGTCCTAGATGTCCCATATATCCCTAACGTCCCAGACGTCTTAGACGTCCTATATGTCCCTAACCTCTCAGAAGTGCCAGACGTCCCAGATGTCCCATATGTCCCTAACGTCCCAGACGTCCCAGATGTCCCATATGTCTCTACCGTCCTAGACGTCCTAGATATCCCAATTGTCCTTAACGTACCATACGTTCCAGACGTCCTAGATGCCCCATATATCCCTGACGTCCCAACCGTCCTAGATGTCGCGTATGTCTCTAACGTCCCAGACGTTCCAGATGTCCCATATGTCCCTAACGTCCCTGACGTCCTAGATGTCCAATATGTCCCATATGTCCCTAACATCCCAGACGTCCTAGATGTCCCACATGTCCCTAACGTCCCAGACGTCTCTGACGTCCTAGATGTTCCATATGTCCCTAACGTCCCAGACGTCCATAAGTCCCATATGTCCCTAACGTCCCAGACGTCCCAGACGTCCCTGATGTCCCATACGTGACAAACGTCCTAGATGTTTCATTTCTCAATAACGTCCCAAACGTCCTAGAAGTCCCATATGTCCCTAACGTCCCAGACGTTTTAGATTAACCGTATGACCTTAACGTCCTTAACGTCCCAGACGGCCTAGATGTCCCATATATCCCTAACGTCTCAGACGTCTTAGACGTCCTATATGTCCCTAACGTCTCAGCCGTACCAGACGTCCCAGGTGTCCCATATGTCCCTAACGTCCCAAACGTCTTAGATGTCCCATATGTCTCATATGTCCCTAACGTCCCAGACGTCTTAGATGTCCTATATGTCCCTAACGTCTCAGCCGTCCCAGACGTCCCAGGTGTCTCATATGTCCCTAACGTTTCAGACGTCCCAGACGTCCCTGACGTCCCATACGTGACAAACGTCCTAGATGTTCCATATGTCAATAACGTCCCAGACGTCTTAGATGTCCCGTATGTCCTTAACGTCCTTGACGTCCCAGACGTCCTAGATATCCCATATTTCCTTAACGTCCGCAACGTCCCAGACGTCTTAAATGTTCCATATGTCCCTAACTTCCCAGACGTTCTAGATGTCCCATATGTCTCTAACGTCTCAGACGTCCTAGATGTCCCATATAACAAAACGGGCATATGCCCAATTACATTGTCTGTGTTTAACAAATTACAATATTCCACGCTTATATATATATAAATCATAAAATCAAATAGATACCGTTAATCAGAGCTGAAGCAATCTCACTCACCAATGTTATTTTCTGCATCATACAACTTCAGTATCTGTTTTTTAAAAGTTTTGAATGACATTTCAAAAATATTGATATCGGACGTTATTATAATTTTGTTAGTTATATAACACATATTAATTATAGGCGAATTCTTTCTTAATTCGGTTCTACAATATGGCAAATAAAGGAATGGGCGAGGTCTACACCTTAGTGCAGGAATATAATAGGTGTTCAGAACCTTTAAATTGCTCTCTAACATAAACAAAATAACGAATTATTTGAATACATAATGTTTGAATCTTTGTTTCGATTGGATTCATATTGAAACACACCTAAGCGTGCCTATAAACCTTCGTAAGTGCTAATATGAGGTTTTCATCCAGTTTGAATGCAATATGTGACACTGCGAGGTGCTTTAGTGTACTTATTATTTATTTAAGCAGCACTTTTAGCGTTTCGGTTGCAGTTAGGCTATTATACACAGCTAGCATTGTTTATTTATTTATTTATTTAAGATTTAACAAACAAAACGGGCATATGCCCAATTACCTTGTTTGTGTTTACCAATTTACAATATTCCACGCTTATATATATATAAATCATAAAATGAAATAGATACCGTTAATCAGAGCTGAAGCAATCTCACTCACCAATGTTATTTTCTGCATCATACAACTCAGTATTTGGTTTTTAAAGGTTTTGAATGACATTTCAAAAATATTGATATCCGACGTTATTATAATTTTGTTAGTTATATAACACATATTAGTTATAGGCGAAATCTTTCTTAATTCGATTCTACAATATGGCAAATAAAGGAATGGGCGAGGTCTACACCTTAGTGCAGGATTAAAATTGGTGTTCAGAACCCTTAAATTGCTCTCTAACATAAACAAAATAACGAATTATTTGAATACAGATTATTGTATTTTTCTTTCGATTGAATTCATATTGAAACACACCTAAGCGGGCCTAGAAGCTCTCGTAAGTGCTGATATGACGTTTTCATTTAGTGTAAATGCATTATTTGAACTGCAAGATGCTTTTGGTGTACTAACTATTTATTTAAGCAGCACTTTTAGCGTTTCGGTTGCAGTTAGGCTATTATACAAATCCAGCTAAGTTTATAGGTGTTCAGAACCCTTAAATTGCTCTCTGACTTAAACAAAATAACGAATTATTTGAATACAGAATGTGTGAATTTTTCTTTCGATTTGATTAATATTGAATCACAATTAAGCGTGCTTAGAAGCCTTCGTAAGTGCTAATATGACGTTTTTATCTAGTGTAAATACATTATCTGACACTGCGAGATGCTTTTGGTGTACTTATTATTTATTTAAGCAGCACTTTCAGCGTTTTGGTTGCAGTTAGGCCATTATACACAGCTGGCAATGTTTATAGGTGTTCAGAAACCTTAAATTGCCTTATAACATAAACAAAATAACGAATTATTTGAATACAGAATGTTTGAATTTTTCTTTCGATTGGATTCATATTGAATCACACCTAAGCGTGCCTAGAAGCCTTTGTAATGCAAATATGAGGTTTTCATCCAGTTTGCATGCAATATGTGACACTGCGCGATCCTTTTGGTGTACTAATTATTTATTTAAGCAGCAGTTTTAGCGTTTCGGTTGCAGTTATTCTATTATACACAGCTAGCTAAGTTTATAGGTGTTTAGAACCCTTAAATGGCTCTCTAACATAAACAAAATAACGAATTATTTGAATACAGAATGTTTGAATTTTAGTTTCGATTGGATTGATATTGAAACACACCTAAGCGTGCCTAGAAGCCTTTGTAAGTGCTAATATGAGGTTTTCATCCAGTTTGCATGCAATATGTGACACTGCGCGATCCTTTTGGTGTACTAATTATTTATTTAAGCAGCAGTTTTAGCGTTTCGGTTGCAGTTATTCTATTATACACAGCTAGCTAAGTTTATAGGTGTTTAGAACCCTTAAATGGCTCTCTAACATAAACAAAATAACGAATTATTTGAATACAGAATGTTTGAATTTTAGTTTCGATTGGATTCATATTGAAACACACCTAAGCGTGCCTAGAAGCCTTTGTAAGTGCTAATATGAGGTTTTCAACCTGTTAGAATGCAATATGTGACGTTGCGAGAAGCTTTTGGTGTACTTATTATTTATTTAAGCAGAACTTTTAGCGTTTCGGTTGCAGTTAGGCTATTATACACTGCTAGCTAAGTTTATATTCGTTCAGAACCTTTAAATTGCTCTCTAACTTAAACAAAATAACGAATTATTTGAATACAGAATGTTTGAATTTTTCTTTCTTTTGGATTCATATTGAATCACACCTAAGCGTGCCTAGAAACCTTTGTAATGCAAATATGAGGTTTTCATCCAGTTTCAATGCAATATGTGACAGTGCGCGATCCTTTTGGTGTACTAATTATTTATTTAAGCAGCAGTTTTAACGTTTCGGTTGCAGTTAGGCTATTATACACTGCTAGCTAAGTTTATAGTCGTTCAGAACCTTTAAATTGCTCTCTAACTTAAACAAAATAACGAATTATTTGAATACAGAATGTTTGAATTTTTCTTTCTTTTGGATTCATATTGAATCACACCTAAGCGTGCCTAGTAGCCTTTGTAATGCAAATATGAGGTTTTCAACCAGTTTGAAAGCAATATGTGACACTGCGTGATTCTTTGGGTGTACTAATTATTTATTTAAACAGCAGTTTTAGCGTTTCGGTTGCAGTTAGGCTATTATACACTGCTAACTAGGTTTATAGTCGTTCAGAAACCTTAAATTGTTCTCTAACTTAAACAGAATATCGAATTATTTGTATACAGAATGTTTGAATTTTTCTTTCGATTGGATTCATATTGAATCACACCTAAGCGTGCCTAGAAGCCTTTGTAAGTGCTAATATGAGGTTTTCAACCAGTTTGAAAGCAATATGTGACACTGCGCGATTCTTTGGGTGTACTAATTATTTATTTAAACAGCAGTTTTAGCGTTTCGGTTGCAGTTAGGCTATTATACACTGCTAGCTAGGTTTATAGTCGTTCAGAAACCTTAAATTGTTCTCTAACTTAAACAAAATAACGAATTATTTGTATACAGAATGTTTGAATTTTTCTTTCGATTGGATTCATATTGAATCACACCTAAGCGTGCCTAGAAGACTTCGTAAGCGCTAATATGAGGTTTTCATCCCGTTTGAACGCAATATGTGACACTGCAAGGTGCTTTCGATGTACTAATTATTTATTTAAGCAGCACTTTTAGCGTTTCGGTTGCAGTTAGGCTATTATACACTGCTAGCTAGGTTTATAGTCGTTCAGAAACCTTAAATTGTTCTCTAACTTAAACAGAATAACGAATTATTTGTATACAGAATGTTTGAATTTTTCTTTCGATTGTATTTATATTGAATCACACCTAAGCGTGCCTAGAAGCCTTTGTAAGTGCTAATATGAGGTTTTCAACCAGTTTGAAAGCAATATGTGACACTGCGCGATTCTTTGGGTGTACTAATTATTTATTTAAACAGCAGTTTTAGCGTTTCGGTTGCAGTTATGCTATTATACACAGCTAGCTAAGTTTATTGGTGTTCGGCACCCTTAAATTGCTCTCTAACTTAAACAAAATAACGAATTATTTGTATACAGAATGTTTGAATTTTTCTTTCGATTGTATTTATATTGAATCACACCTAAGCGTGCCTAGAAGCCTTTGTAAGTGCTAATATGAGGTTTTCAACCAGTTTGAAAGCAATATGTGACACTGCGCGATTCTTTGGGTGTACTAATTATTTATTTAAACAGCAGTTTTAGCGTTTCGGTTGCAGTTATGCTATTATACACAGCTAGCTAAGTTTATTGGTGTTCGGCACCCTTAAATTGCTCTCTAACTTAAACAAAATAACGAATTACTTGTATACAGAATGTTTGAATTTTTCTTTCGATTGGATTCATATTGAATCACACCTAAACGTGCCTAGAAGTCTTTGTAAGAGCTAATATGAGGTTTTCAACCAGTTTGAAAGCAATATGTAACACTGCGCGATCCTTTGGGTGTACTAATTATTTATTTAAACAGCAGTTTTAGCGTTTCGGTTGCAGTTAGGCTATTAGACACTGCTAACTAGGTTTATAGTCGTTCAGAAACCTTAAATTGTTCTCTAACTTAAACAGAATAACGAATTATTTGTATACAGAATGTTTGAATTTTTCTTTCGATTGGATTCATATTGAATCACACCTAAGCGTGCCTAGAAGCCTTTGTAAGTGCTAATATGAGGTTTTCAACCAGTTTGAAAGCAATATGTGGCACTGCGCGATTCTTTGGGTGTACTAATTATTTATTTAAACAGCAGTTTTAGCGTTTCGGTTGCAGATAGGCTATTATACACTGCTAGCTAGGTTTATAATCGTTCAGAAAACTTAAATTGTTCTCTAACTTAAACAGAATAACGAATTATTTGTATACAGAATGTTTGAATTTTTCTTTCGATTGGATTCATATTGAATCACACCTAAGCGTGCCTAGAAGCCTTTGTAAGTGCTAATATGAGGTTTTCAACCAGTTTGAAAGCAATATGTGACACTGCGCGATTCTTTGGGTGTACTAATTATTTATTTAAACAGCAGTTTTAGCGTTTCGGTTGCAGTTATGCTATTATACACAGCTAGCTAAGTTTATTGGTGTTCGGCACCCTTAAATTGCTCTCTAACTTAAACAAAATAACGAATTATTTGTATACAGAATGTTTGAATTTTTCTTTCGATTGGATTCATATTGAATTACACCTAACGTGCCTAGAAGCCTTTGTAAGTGCTAATATGAGGTTTTCAACCAGTTTGAAAGCAATATGTGACACTGCGCGATTCTTTGGGTGTACTAATTATTTATTTAAACAGCAGTTTTGCGTTTCGGTTGCAGTTAGGCTATTATACACTGCTAGCTAGGTTTATAGTCGTTCAGAAACCTTAAATTGTTCTCTAACTTAAACAGAATAACGAATTATTTGTATACAGAATGTTTGAATTTTTCTTTCGATTGGATTCATATTGAATCACACCTAAGCGTGCCTAGAAGCCTTTGTAAGTGCTAATATGAGGTTTTCAACCAGTTTGAAAGCAATATGTGACACTGCGCGATTCTTTGGGTGTACTAATTATTTATTTAAACAGCAGTTTTAGCGTTTCGGTTGCAGTTATGCTATTATACACAGCTAGCTAAGTTTATTGGTGTTCGGCACCCTTAAATTGCTCTCTAACTTAAACAAAATAACGAATTATTTGTATACAGAATGTTTGAATTTTTCTTTCGATTGGATTCATATTGAATTACACCTAACGTGCCTAGAAGCCTTTGTAAGTGCTAATATGAGGTTTTCAACCAGTTTGAAAGCAATATGTGACACTGCGCGATTCTTTGGGTGTACTAATTATTTATTTAAACAGCAGTTTTGCGTTTCGGTTGCAGTTAGGCTATTATACACTGCTAGCTAGGTTTATAGTCGTTCAGAAACCTTAAATTGTTCTCTAACTTAAACAGAATAACGAATTATTTGTATACAGAATGTTTGAATTTTTCTTTCGATTGGATTCATATTGAATCACACCTAAGCGTGCCTAGAAGCCTTTGTAAGTGCTAATATGAGGTTTTCAACCAGTTTGAAAGCAATATGTGACACTGCGCGATTCTTTGGGTGTACTAATTATTTATTTAAACAGCAGTTTTAGCGTTTCGGTTGCAGTTAGGCTATTATACACTGCTAGCTAGGTTTATAGTCGTTCAGAAACCTTAAATTGTTCTCTAACTTAAACAGAATAACGAATTATTTGTATACAGAATGTTTGAATTTTTCTTTCGATTGGATTCATATTGAATCACACCTAAGCGTGCCTAGAAGCCTTTGTAAGTGCTAATATGAGGTTTTCAACCAGTTTGAAAGCAATATGTGACACTGCGCGATTCTTTGGGTGTACTAATTATTTATTTAAACAGCAGTTTTAGCGTTTCGGTTGCAGTTATGCTATTATACACAGCTAGCTAAGTTTATTGGTGTTCGGCACCCTTAAATTGCTCTCTAACTTAAACAAAATAACGAATTATTTGTATACAGAATGTTTGAATTTTTCTTTCGATTGGATTCATATTGAATTACACCTAACGTGCCTAGAAGCCTTTGTAAGTGCTAATATGAGGTTTTCAACCAGTTTGAAAGCAATATGTGACACTGCGCGATTCTTTGGGTGTACTAATTATTTATTTAAACAGCAGTTTTGCGTTTCGGTTGCAGTTAGGCTATTATACACTGCTAGCTAGGTTTATAGTCGTTCAGAAACCTTAAATTGTTCTCTAACTTAAACAGAATAACGAATTATTTGTATACAGAATGTTTGAATTTTTCTTTCGATTGGATTCATATTGAATCACACCTAAGCGTGCCTAGAAGCCTTTGTAAGTGCTAATATGAGGTTTTCAACCAGTTTGAAAGCAATATGTGACACTGCGCGATTCTTTGGGTGTACTAATTATTTATTTAAACAGCAGTTTTAGCGTTTCGGTTGCAGTTAGGCTATTATACACTGCTAGCTAGGTTTATAGTCGTTCAGAAACCTT
Source organism: Agriotes lineatus (assembly GCA_940337035.1). Lineage (NCBI taxonomy): Eukaryota > Metazoa > Arthropoda > Insecta > Coleoptera > Elateridae > Agriotes > Agriotes lineatus. Next base: position 18,846 of record CALNHX010005122.1, read on the forward strand.
AAATTGTTCTCTAACTTAAACAGAATAACGAATTATTTGTATACAGAATGTTTGAATTTTTCTTTCGATTGGATTCATATTGAATTACACCTAACGTGCCTAGAAGCCTTTGTAAGTGCTAATATGAGGTTTTCAACCAGTTTGAAAGCAATATGTGACACTGCGCGATTCTTTGGGTGTACTAATTATTTATTTAAACAGCAGTTTTGCGTTTCGGTTGCAGTTAGGCTATTATACACTGCTAGCTAGGTTTATAGTCGTTCAGAAACCTTAAATTGTTCTCTAACTTAAACAGAATAACGAATTATTTGTATACAGAATGTTTGAATTTTTCTTTCGATTGGATTCATATTGAATCACACCTAAGCGTGCCTAGAAGCCTTTGTAAGTGCTAATATGAGGTTTTCAACCAGTTTGAAAGCAATATGTGACACTGCGCGATTCTTTGGGTGTACTAATTATTTATTTAAACAGCAGTTTTAGCGTTTCGGTTGCAGTTATGCTATTATACACAGCTAGCTAAGTTTATTGGTGTTCGGCACCCTTAAATTGCTCTCTAACTTAAACAAAATAACGAATTATTTGTATACAGAATGTTTGAATTTTTCTTTCGATTGGATTCATATTGAATTACACCTAACGTGCCTAGAAGCCTTTGTAAGTGCTAATATGAGGTTTTCAACCAGTTTGAAAGCAATATGTGACACTGCGCGATTCTTTGGGTGTACTAATTATTTATTTAAACAGCAGTTTTGCGTTTCGGTTGCAGTTAGGCTATTATACACTGCTAGCTAGGTTTATAGTCGTTCAGAAACCTTAAATTGTTCTCTAACTTAAACAGAATAACGAATTATTTGTATACAGAATGTTTGAATTTTTCTTTCGATTGGATTCATATTGAATCACACCTAAGCGTGCCTAGAAGCCTTTGTAAGTGCTAATATGAGGTTTTCAACCAGTTTGAAAGCAATATGTGACACTGCGCGATTCTTTGGGTGTACTAATTATTTATTTAAACAGCAGTTTTAGCGTTTCGGTTGCAGTTAGGCTATTATACACTGCTAGCTAGGTTTATAGTCGTTCAGAAACCTTAAATTGTTCTCTAACTTAAACAGAATAACGAATTATTTGTATACAGAATGTTTGAATTTTTCTTTCGATTGGATTCATATTGAATCACACCTAAGCGTGCCTAGAAGCCTTTGTAAGTGCTAATATGAGGTTTTCAACCAGTTTGAAAGCAATATGTGACACTGCGCGATTCTTTGGGTGTACTAATTATTTATTTAAACAGCAGTTTTAGCGTTTCGGTTGCAGTTAGGCTATTATACACTGCTAGCTAGGTTTATAGTCGTTCAGAAACCTTAAATTGTTCTCTAACTTAAACAGAATAACGAATTATTTGTATACAGAATGTTTGAATTTTTCTTTCGATTGGATTCATATTGAATCACACCTAAGCGTGCCTAGAAGCCTTTGTAAGTGCTAATATGAGGTTTTCAACCAGTTTGAAAGCAATATGTGACACTGCGCGATTCTTTGGGTGTACTAATTATTTATTTAAACAGCAGTTTTAGCGTTTCGGTTGCAGTTAGGCTATTATACACTGCTAGCTAGGTTTATAGTCGTTCAGAAACCTTAAATTGTTCTCTAACTTAAACAGAATAACGAATTATTTGTATACAGAATGTTTGAATTTTTCTTTCGATTGGATTCATATTGAATCACACCTAAGCGTGCCTAGAAGCCTTTGTAAGTGCTAATATGAGGTTTTCAACCAGTTTGAAAGCAATATGTGACACTGCGCGATTCTTTGGGTGTACTAATTATTTATTTAAACAGCAGTTTTAGCGTTTCGGTTGCAGTTAGGCTATTATACACTGCTAGCTAGGTTTATAGTCGTTCAGAAACCTTAAATTGTTCTCTAACTTAAACAAAATAACGAATTATTTGTATACAGAATGTTTGAATTTTTCTTTCGATTGGATTCATATTGAATCACACCTAAGCGTGCCTAGAAGCCTTCGTAAGCGCAAATATGAGGTTTTCATCCCGTTTGAACGCAATATGTGACACTGCAAGGTGCTTTCGGTGTACTAATTATTTATTTAAGCAGCACTTTTAGCGTTTCGGTTGCAGTTAGGCTATTATACACTGCTAGCTAAGTTTATAGGTGTTCAGAACCCTTAAATTGCTATCTAACTTACACAAACTAACGAATTATTTGAATACAAAATGTTTGAATTTTTCTTTCGATTGGATTCATATTGAATCACACCTAAGCGTGCATAGAAGCCTTCGTAAGCGCTAATATGAGGTTTTCATCTTGTTTGAACGCAATATGTGACTCTGCGAGATGCTTTCGGTGTACTTATTATTCATTTAAGCAGCCCTTTTAGCGTTTCGGTTGCAGTTAGGCTATTATACACAGCTAGCTAAGTTTATAGGTGTTCAGAACCCTTAAATTGCCCTCTAACATAAACAAAATAACGAATCATTTGAATACAGAATGTTTGAATATTTGTTTCGATTGGATTCATATTGAAACACACCTAAGCGTGCCTAGAAGCTTTCGTAAGTGTTAATATGAGGTTTTCAACCTGTTCGAATGCAATGTGTGACGTTGCAAATGCTTTTGGTGTACTTATTATTTATTTAAGCAGCACTTTTAGCGTTGCGGTTGCAGTTAGTCTATTATACACAGCAATTTAAGTTTATAGGTGTTCAGATCCCTTAAATTGTTCTCTAACTTAAACAAAATAACGAATTATTTGTATACAAAATGTTTGAATTTTTCTTTCGATTGGATTCATATTGAAACACACCTAAACGTGCCTAGAAGTCTTTGTAAGAGCTAATATGAGGTTTTCAACCAGTTTGAAAGCAATATGTGACACTGCGCGATCCTTTGGGTGTACTAATTATTTATTTAAACAGCAGTTTTAGCGTTTCGGTTGCAGTTATGCTATTAGACACTGCTAGCTAGGTTTATAGTCGTTCAGAAACCTTAAATTGTTCTCTAACTTAAACAGAATAACAAATTATTTGTATACAGAATGTTTGAATTTTTCTTTCGATTGGATTCATATTGAATCACACCTAAGCGTGCCTAGAAGCCTTTGTAAGTGCTAATATGAGGTTTTCAACCAGTTTGAAAGCAATATGTGACACTGCGCGATTCTTTGGGTGTACTAATTATTTATTTAAACAGCAGTTTTAGCGTTTCGGTTGCAGTTAGGCTATTATACACTGCTAGCTAGGTTTATAGTCGTTCAGAAACCTTAAATTGTTCTCTAACTTAAACAAAATAACGAATTATTTGTATACAGAATGTTTAAATTTTTCTTTCGATTGGATTCATATTGAATCACACCTAAGCGTGCCTAGAAGAAATTGTAAGTGCTAATATGAGGTTTTCAACCAGTTTGAAAGCAATATGTGACACTGCGCGATTCTTTGGGTGTACTAATTATTTATTTAAACAGCAGTTTTAGCGTTTCGGTTGCAGTTATGCTATTATACACAGCTAGCTAAGTTTATTGGTGTTCGGCACCCTTAAATTGCTCTCTAACTTAAACAAAATAACGAATTATTTGTATACAGAATGTTTAAATTTTTCTTTCGATTGTATTTATATTGAATCACACCTAAGCGTGCCTAGAAGCCTTTGTAAGTGCTAATATGAGGTTTTCAACCAGTTTGAAAGCAATATGTGACACTGCGCGATCCTTTGGGTGTACTAATTATTTATTTAAACAGCAGTTTTAGCGTTTCGGTTGCAGTTATGCTATTATACACAGCTAGCTAAGTTTATTGGTGTTCGGCACCCTTAAATTGCTCTCTAACTTAAACAAAATAACGAATTATTTGTATACAGAATGTTTGAATTTTTCTTTCGATTGGATTCATATTGAATCACACCTAAACGTGCCTAGAAGTCTTTGTAAGAGGTAATATGAGGTTTTCAACCAGTTTGAAAGCAATATGTAACACTGCGCGATTCTTTGGGTGTACTAATTATTTATTTAAACAGCAGTTTTAGCGTTTCGGTTGCAGTTAGGCTATTAGACACTGCTAACTAGGTTTATAGTCGTTCAGAAACCTTAAATTGTTCTCTAACTTAAACAGAATAACGAATTATTTGTATACAGAATGTTTGAATTTTTCTTTCGATTGGATTCATATTGAATCACACCTAAGCGTGCCTAGAAGCCTTTGTAAGTGCTAATATGAGGTTTTCAACCAGTTTGAAAGCAATATGTGGCACTGCGCGATTCTTTGGGTGTACTAATTATTTATTTAAACAGCAGTTTTAGCGTTTCGGTTGCAGATAGGCTATTATACACTGCTAGCTAGGTTTATAGTCGTTCAGAAACCTTAAATTGTTCTCTAACTTAAACAGAATAACGAATTATTTGTATACAGAATGTTTGAATTTTTCTTTCGATTGGATTCATATTGAATCACACCTAAGCGTGCCTAGAAGCCTTTGTAAGTGCTAATATGAGGTTTTCAACCAGTTTGAAAGCAATATGTGACACTGCGCGATTCTTTGGGTGTACTAATTATTTATTTAAACAGCAGTTTTAGCGTTTCGGTTGCAGTTATGCTATTATACACAGCTAGCTAAGTTTATTGGTGTTCGGCACCCTTAAATTGCTCTCTAACTTAAACAAAATAACGAATTATTTGTATACAGAATGTTTGAATTTTTCTTTCGATTGGATTCATATTGAATTACACCTAACGTGCCTAGAAGCCTTTGTAAGTGCTAATATGAGGTTTTCAACCAGTTTGAAAGCAATATGTGACACTGCGCGATTCTTTGGGTGTACTAATTATTTATTTAAACAGCAGTTTTAGCGTTTCGGTTGCAGTTATGCTATTATACACAGCTAGCTAAGTTTATTGGTGTTCGGCACTCTTAAATTGCTCTCTAACTTAAGCAAAATAACGAATTATTTGTATACACAATGTTTGAATTTTTCTTTCGATTGGATTCATATTGAATCACACCTAAACGTGCCTAGAAGTCTTTGTAAGAGCTAATATGAGGTTTTCAACCAGTTTGAAAGCAATATGTGACACTGCGCGATCCTTTGGGTGTACTAATTATTTATTTAAACAGCAGTTTTAGCGTTTCGGTTGCAGTTAGGCTATTATACACTGCTAGCTAAGTTTATAGGTGTTCAGAACCCTTAAATTGCTATCTAACTTACACAAACTAACGAATTATTTGAATACAAAATGTTTGAATTTTTCTTTCGATTGGATTCATATTGAATCACACCTAAGCGTGCATAGAAGCCTTCGTAAGCGCTAATATGAGGTTTTCATCCTGTTTGAACGCAATATGTGTCTCTGCGAGATGCTTTCGGTGTACTTATTATTCATTTAAGCAGCCCTTTTAGCGTTTCGGTTGCAGTTAGGCTATTATACACAGCTAGCTAAGTTTATAGGTGTTCAGAACCCTTAAATTGCCCTCTAACATAAACAAAATAACGAATCATTTGAATACAGAATGTTTGAATATTTGTTTCGATTGGATTCATATTGAAACACACCTAAGCGTGCCTAGAAGCTTTCGTAAGTGTTAATATGAGGTTTTCAACCTGTTCGAATGCAATGTGTGACGTTGCAAATGCTTTTGGTGTACTTATTATTTATTTAAGCAGCACTTTTAGCGTTGCGGTTGCAGTTAGTCTATTATACACAGCAATTTAAGTTTATAGGTGTTCAGATCCCTTAAATTGTTCTCTAACTTAAACAAAATAACGAATTATTTGTATTCAGAATGTTTGAATTTTTTTTTCGATTGGATTCATATTGAAACACACCTAAACGTGCCTAGAAGTCTTTGTAAGAGCTAATATGAGGTTTTCAACCAGTTTGAAAGCAATATGTGACACTGCGCGATCCTTTGGGTGTACTAATTATTTATTTAAACAGCAGTTTTAGCGTTTCGGTTGCAGTTATGCTATTAGACACTGCTAGCTAGGTTTATAGTCGTTCAGAAACCTTAAATTGTTCTCTAACTTAAACAGAATAACGAATTATTTGTATACAGAATGTTTGAATTTTTCTTTCGATTGGATTCATATTGAATCACACCTAAGCGTGCCTAGAAGCCTTTGTAAGTGCTAATATGAGGTTTTCAACCAGTTTGAAAGCAATATGTGACACTGCGCGATTCTTTGGGTGTACTAATTATTTATTTAAACAGCAGTTTTAGCGTTTCGGTTGCAGTTAGGCTATTATACACTGCTAGCTAGGTTTATAGTCGCTCAGAAACCTTAAATTGTTCTCTAACTTAAACAAAATAACGAATTATTTGTATACAGAATGTTTGAATTTTTCTTTCGATTGGATTCATATTGAATCACACCTAAGCGTGCCTAGAAGCCTTTGTAAGTGCTAATATGAGGTTTTCAACCAGTTTGAAAGCAATATGTGACACTGCGCGATTCTTTGGGTGTACTAATTATTTATTTAAACAGCAGTTTTAGCGTTTCGGTTGCAGTTATGCTATTATACACAGCTAGCTAAGTTTATTGGTGTTCGGCACCCTTAAATTGCTCTCTAACTTAAACAGAATAACGAATTATTTGTATACAGAATGTTTGAATTTTTCTTTCGATTGGATTCATATTGAATCACACCTAAGCGTGCCTAGAAGCCTTTGTAAGTGCTAATATGAGGTTTTCAACCAGTTTGAAAGCAATAAGTGACACTGCGCGATTCTTTGGGTGTACTAATTATTTATTTAAACAGCAGTTTTAGCGTTTCGGTTGCAGTTAGGCTATTAGACACTGCTAACTAGGTTTATAGTCGTTCAGAAACCTTAAATTGTTCTCTAACTTAAACAGAATAACGAATTATTTGTATACAGAATGTTTGAATTTTTCTTTCGATTGGATTCATATTGAATCACACCTAAGCGTGCCTAGAAGCCTTTGTAAGTGCTAATATGAGGTTTTCAACCAGTTTGAAAGCAATATGTGGCACTGCGCGATTCTTTGGGTGTACTAATTATTTATTTAAACAGCAGTTTTAGCGTTTCGGTTGCAGATAGGCTATTATACACTGCTAGCTAGGTTTATAGTCGTTCAGAAACCTTAAATTATTCTCAAACTTAAACAGAATAACGAATTATTTGTATACAGAATGTTTGAATTTTTCTTTCGATTGGATTCATATTGAATCACACCTAAGCGTGCCTAGAAGCCTTTGTAAGTGCTAATATGAGGTTTTCAACCAGTTTGAAAGCAATATGTGACACTGCGCGATTCTTTGGGTGTACTAATTATTTATTTAAACAGCAGTTTTAGCGTTTCGGTTGCAGTTATGCTATTATACACAGCTAGCTAAGTTTATTGGTGTTCGGCACCCTTAAATTGCTCTCTAACTTAAACAAAATAACGAATTATTTGTATACACAATGTTTGAATTTTTCTTTCGATTGGATTCATATTGAATCACACCTAAACGTGCCTAGAAGTCTTTGTAAGTGCTAATATGAGGTTTTCAACCAGTTTGAAAGCAATATGTGACACTGCGCGATCCTTTGGGTGTACTAATTATTTATTTAAACAGCAGTTTTAGCGTTTCGGTTGCAGTTAGGCTATTAGACACTGCTAGCTAAGTTTATAGTCGTTCAGAAACCTTAAATTGTTCTCTAACTTAAAGAGAATAACGAATTATTTGTATACAGAATGTTTGAATTTTTCTTTCGATTGGATTCATATTGAATCATACCTAAGCGTGCCTAGAAGCCTTTGTAAGTGCTAATATGAGGTTTTCAACCAGTTTGAAAGCAATATGTGACACTGCGCGATTTTTTGGGTGTACTAATTATTTATTTAAACAGCAGTTTTAGCGTTTCGGTTGCAGTTATGCTATTATACACAGCTAGCTAAGTTTATTGGTGTTCGGCCCCCCTAAAATTGCTCTCTAACTTAAACAAAATAACGAATTATTTGTATACAGAATGTTTGAATTTTTCTTTCGATTGGATTCATATTGAATTACACCTAAACGTGCCTAGAAGTCTTTGTAAGAGCTAATATGAGGTTTTCAACCAGTTTGAAAGCAATATGTGACACTGAGAGATGCTTTTGGTGTACTTATTATTTTTTTAAGCAGCAGTTTTAGCGTTTCGGTTGCAGTTATGCTATTATACACAGCTAGCTAAGTTTATTAGTGTTCGGCACCCATAAATTGCTCTCTAACTTAAACAAAATAACGAATTATTTGTATACAGAATGTTTGAATTTTTCTTTCGATTGGATTCATATTGAATTACACCTAAACGTGCCTAGAAGTCTTTGTAAGAGCTAATATGAGGTTTTCAACCAGTTTGAAAGCAATATGTGACACTGCGCGATCCTTTGGGTGTACTAATTATTTATTTAAACAGCAGTTTTAGCGTTTCGGTTGCAGTTAGGCTATTATACACTGCTAGCTAGGTTTATAGTCGTTCAGAAACCTTAAATTGTTCTCTAACTTAAACAGAATAACGAATTATTTGTATACAGAATGTTTGAATTTTTCTTTCGATTGGATTCATATTGAATCACACCTAAGCGTGCCTAGAAGCCTTTGTAAGTGCTAATATGAGGTTTTTAACCAGTTTGAAAGCAATATGTGACACTGCGCGATTCTTTGGGTGTACTAATTATTTATTTAAAAAGCAGTTTTAGCGTTTCGGTTGCAGTTAGGCTATTATACACTGTTAGCTAAGTTTATAGTCGTTCAGAACCTTTAAATTGCTCTCTAACTTAAACAAAATAACGAATTGTTTGAATACAGAATGTGTGAATTTTTCTTTCGATTGGATTCATATTGAATCATACCTAAGCGTGCCTAGAAGCTTTCGTAAGTATTAATATGAGGTTTTCAACCTGTTCGAATACAAGATGTGACGTTGCGAGATGCTTTTGGTGTAGTTATTATTGATTTAACCAGCACTTTTAGCGTTTCGGTTGCAGTTAGGTTATTATACACAGCTAGCTAAGTTTATAGGTGTTCAGATTCCTTAAATTGCTCTCTAACTTAAACAAAATAACGAATTATTTGAAAACAGTATGTTTGAATTTTTATTTCGATTGGATTCATATTGAAACACACCTAAGCGTGGCTAGAAGCCTTCGTAAGTGCTAATATGAGGTTTTCATCCTGTTTGAACGCAATATGTGACTCTGCGCGATCCTTTGGGTGTACTAATTATTTAAGTAAACAGCAGTTTTAGCGTTTCGGTTGCAGTTAGGCTATTATACACTGCTAGCTAAGTTTATAGGTGTTCAGAACCCTTAAATTGCTCTCTAACTTACACAAACTAACGAATTATTTGAATACAAAATGTTTGAATTTTTCTTTCGATTGGATTCATGTTGAATCACACCTAAGCGTGCATAGTAGCCTTCGTAAGCGCTAATATGAGGTTTTCATCCTGTTTGAACGCAATATGTGACTTTGCGAGATGCTTTCGGTGTACTTATTTTTCATTTAAGCAGCCCTTTTAGCGTTTCGGTTGCAGTTAGGCTATTATACACTGCTAGCTAAGTTTATAGGTGTTCAGAACTCTTATATTGCCCTCTAACATAAACAAAATAACGAATCATTTGAATACAGAATGTTTGAATATTTGTTTCGATTGGATTCATATTGAATCACACCTAAGCGTGCCTAGAAGCCTTTGTAAGTGCTAATATGAGGTTTTCAACCAGTTTGAAAGCAATATGTGACACTGCGCGATTCTTTGGGTGTACTAATTATTTATTTAAACAGCAGTTTTAGCGTTTCGGTTGCAGTTAGGCTATTATACACTGCTAGCTAGGTTTATAGTCGTTCAGAAACCTTAAATTGTTCTCTAACTTAAACAAAATAACGAATTATTTGTATACAGAATGTTTGAATTTTTCTTTCGATTGGATTCATATTGAATCACACCTAAGCGTGCCTAGAAGCCTTTGTAAGTGCTAATATGAGGTTTTCAACCAGTTTGAAAGCAATATGACACTGCGCGATTCTTTGGGTGTACTAATTATTTATTTAAACAGCAGTTTTAGCGTTTCGGTTGCAGTTATGCTATTATACACAGCTAGCTAAGTTTATTTGTGTTCGGCACCCTTAAATTGCTCTCTAACTTAAACAAAATAACGAATTATTTGTATACAGAATGTTTGAATTTTTCTTTCGATTGGATTCATATTGAATCACACCTAAGCGTGCCTAGAAGCCTTTGTAAGTGCTAATATGAGGTTTTCAACCAGTTTGAAAGCAATATGTGGCACTGCGCGATTCTTTGGGTTTACTAATTATTTATTTAAACAGCAGTTTTAGTGTTTCGGTTGCAGTTAGGCTATTATACACTGCTAGCTAGGTTTATAGTCGTTCAGAAACCTTAAATTGTTCTCTAACTTAAACAGAATAACGAATTATTTGTATACAGAATGTTTGAATTTTATTGAATCACACCTAAGCGTGCCTAGAAGCCTTTGTAAGTGCTAATATGAGGTTTTCAACCAGTTTGAAAGCAATATGTGGCACTGCGCGATTCTTTGGGTGTACTAATTATTTATTTAAACAGCAGTTTTAGCGTTTCGGTTGCAGTTAGGCTATTATACACTGCTAGCTAGGTTTATAGTCGTTCAGAAACCTTAAATTGTTCTCTAACTTAAACAGAATAACGAATTATTTGTATACAGAATGTTTGAATTTTATTGAATCACACCTAAGCGTGCCTAGAAGCCTTTGTAAGTGCTAATATGAGGTTTTCAACCAGTTTGAAAGCAATATGTGACACTGCGCGATCCTTTGGGTGTACTAATTATTTATTTAAGCAGCACTTTTAGCGTTGCGGTTGCAGTTAGTCTATTATACACAGCAATTTAAGTTTATAGGTGTTCAGATCCCTTAAATTGTTCTCTAACTTAAACAAAATAACGAATTATTTGTATACAGAATGTTTGAATCTTTCTTTCGATTGGATTCATATTGAATCACACCTAAGCGTGCCTAGAAGCCTTTGTAAGTGCTAATATGAGGTTTTCAACCAGTTTGAAAGCAATATGTGACACTGCGCGATTCTTTGGGTGTACTAATTATTTATTTAAACAGCAGTTTTAGCGTTTCGGTTGCAGTTAGGCTATTATACACTGCTAGCTAGGTTTATAGTCGTTCAGAAACCTTAAATTGTTCTCTAACTTAAACAGAATAACGAATTATTTGTATACAGAATGTTTGAATTTTTCTTTCGATTGGATTCATATTGAATCACACCTAAGCGTGCCTAGAAGCCTTTGTAAGTGCTAATATGAGGTTTTCAACCAGTTTGAAAGCAATATGTGACACTGCGCGATTCTTTGGGTGTACTAATTATTTATTTAAACAGCAGTTTTAGCGTTTCGGTTGCAGTTATGCTATTATACACAGCTAGCTAAGTTTATTGGTGTTCGGCACCCTTAAATTGCTCTCTAACTTAAACAAAATAACGAATTATTTGTATACAGAATGTTTGAATTTTTCTTTCGATTGGATTCATATTGAATCACACCTAAGCGTGCCTAGAAGCCTTTTTAAGTGCTAATATGAGGTTTTCAACCAGTTTGAAAGCAATATGACACTGCGCGATTCTTTGGGGGTACTAATTATTTATTTAAACAGCAGTTTTAGCGTTTCGGTTGCAGTTATGCTATTATACACAGCTAGCTAAGTTTATTGGTGTTCGGCACCCTTAAATTGCTCTCTAACTTAAACAAAATAACGAATTATTTGTATACAGAATGTTTGAATTTTTCTTTCGATTGGATTCATATTGAATCACACCTAAACGTGCCTAGAAGTCTTTGTAAGAGCTAATATGAGGTTTTCAACCAGTTTGAAAGCAATATGTGACACTGCGCGATTCTTTGGGTGTACTAATTATTTATTTAAACAGCAGTTTTAGCGTTTCGGTTGCAGTTAGGCTATTAGACACTGCTAGCTAGGTTTATAGTCGTTCAGAAACCTTAAATTGTTCTCTAACTTAAACAGAATAACGAATTATTTGTATACAGAATGTTTGAATTTTTCTTTCGATTGGATTCATATTGAATCACACCTAAGCGTGCCTAGAAGCCTTTGTAAGTGCTAATATGAGGTTTTCAACCAGTTTGAAAGCAATATGTGGCACTGCGCGATTCTTTGGGTGTACTAATTATTTATTTAAACAGCAGTTTTAGCGTTTCGGTTGCAGTTAGGCTATTATACACTGCTAGCTAGGTTTATAGTCGTTCAGAAACCTTAAATTGTTCTCTAACTTAAACAGAATAACGAATTATTTGTATACAGAATGTTTGAATTTTATTGAATCACACCTAAGCGTGCCTAGAAGCCTTTGTAAGTGCTAATATGAGGTTTTCAACCAGTTTGAAAGCAATATGTGGCACTGCGCGATTCTTTGGGTGTACTAATTATTTATTTAAACAGCAGTTTTAGCGTTTCGGTTGCAGTTAGGCTATTATACACTGTTAGCTAAGTTTATAGTCGTTCAGAACCTTTAAATTGCTCTCTAACTTAAACAAAATAACGAATTGTTTGAATACAGAATGTGTGAATTTTTCTTTCGATTGGATTCATATTGAATCATACCTAAGCGTGCCTAGAAGCTTTCGTAAGTATTAATATGAGGTTTTCAACCTGTTCGAATACAAGATGTGACGTTGCGAGATGCTTTTGGTGTAGTTATTATTGATTTAACCAGCACTTTTAGCGTTTCGGTTGCAGTTAGGTTATTATACACAGCTAGCTAAGTTTATAGGTGTTCATATTCCTTAAATTGCTCTCTAACTTAAACAAAATAACGACTTATTTGAAAACAGTATGTTTGAATTTTTATTTCGATTGGATTCATATTGAAACACACCTAAGCGTGGCTAGAAGCCTTCGTAAGTGCTAATATGAGGTTTTCATCCTGTTTGAACGCAATATGTGACTCTGCGCGATCCTTTGGGTGTACTAATTATTTAAGTAAACAGCAGTTTTAGCGTTTCGGTTGCAGTTAGGCTATTATACACTGCTAGCTAAGTTTATAGGTGTTCAGAACCCTTAAATTGCTCTCTAACTTACACAAACTAACGAATTATTTGAATACAAAATGTTTGAATTTTTCTTTCGATTGGATTCATATTGAATCACACCTAAGCGTGCATAGTAGCCTTCGTAAGCGCTAATATGAGGTTTTCATCCTGTTTGAACGCAATATGTGACTTTGCGAGATGCTTTCGGTGTACTTATTTTTTATTTAAGCAGCCCTTTTAGCGTTTCGGTTGCAGTTAGGCTATTATACACTGCTAGCTAAGTTTATAGGTGTTCAGAACCCTTATATTGCCCTCTAACATAAACAAAATAACGAATCATTTGAATACAGAATGTTTGAATATTTGTTTCGATTGGATTCATATTGAATCACACCTAAGCGTGCCTAGAAGCCTTTGTAAGTGCTAATATGAGGTTTTCAACCAGTTTGAAAGCAATATGTGACACTGCGCGATTCTTTGGGTGTACTAATTATTTATTTAAACAGCAGTTTTAGCGTTTCGGTTGCAGTTAGGCTATTATACACTGCTAGCTAGGTTTATAGTCGTTCAGAAACCTTAAATTGTTCTCTAACTTAAACAAAATAACGAATTATTTGTATACAGAATGTTTGAATTTTTCTTTCGATTGGATTCATATTGAATCACACCTAAGCGTGCCTAGAAGCCTTTGTAAGTGCTAATATGAGGTTTTCAACTAGTTTGAAAGCAATATGTGACACTGCGCGATTCTTTGGGTGTACTAATTATTTATTTAAACAGCAGTTTCAGCGTTTCGGTTGCAGTTATGCTATTATATACAGCTAGCTAAGTTTATTGGTGTTCGGCACCCTTAAATTGCTCTCTAACTTAAACAAAATAACGAATTATTTGTATACAGAATGTTTGAATTTTTCTTTCGATTGGATTCATATTGAATCACACCTAAGCGTGCCTAGAAGCCTTTTTAAGTGCTAATATGAGGTTTTCAACCAGTTTGAAAGCAATATGACACTGCGCGATTCTTTGGGTGTACTAATTATTTATTTAAACAGCAGTTTTAGCGTTTCGGTTGCAGTTATGCTATTATACACAGCTAGCTAAGTTTATTGGTGTTCGGCACCCTTAAATTGCTCTCTAACTTAAACAAAATAACGAATTATTTGTATACAGAATGTTTGAATTTTTCTTTCGATTGGATTCATATTGAATCACACCTAAACGTGCCTAGAAGTCTTTGTAAGAGCTAATATGAGGTTTTCAACCAGTTTGAAAGCAATATGTGGCACTGCGCGATTCTTTGGGTGTACTAATTATTTATTTAAACAGCAGTTTTAGCGTTTCGGTTGCAGTTAGGCTATTAGACACTGCTAGCTAGGTTTATAGTCGTTCAGAAACCTTAAATTGTTCTCTAACTTAAACAGAATAACGAATTATTTGTATACAGAATGTTTGAATTTTTCTTTCGATTGGATTCATATTGAATCACACCTAAGCGTGCCTAGAAGCCTTTGTAAGTGCTAATATGAGGTTTTCAACCAGTTTGAAAGCAATATGTGGCACTGCGCGATTCTTTGGGTGTACTAATTATTTATTTAAACAGCAGTTTTAGCGTTTCGGTTGCAGTTGGGCTATTATACACTGCTAGCTAGGTTTATAGTCGTTCAGAAACCTTAAATTGTTCTCTAACTTAAACAGAATAACGAATTATTTGTATACAGAATGTTTGAATTTTATTGAATCACACCTAAGCGTGCCTAGAAGCCTTTGTAAGTGCTAATATGAGGTTTTCAACCAGTTTGAAAGCAATATGTGACACTGCGCGATTTTTTGGGTGTACTAATTATTTATTTAAACAGCAGTTTTAGCGTTTCGGTTGCAGTTATGCTATTATACACAGCTAGCTAAGTTTATTGGTGTTCGGCACCCTTAAATTGCTCTCTAACTTAAACAAAATAACGAATTATTTGTATACAGAATGTTTGAATTTTTCTTTCGATTGGATTCATATTGAATCACACCTAAGCGTGCCTAGAAGCCTTTTGAAGTGCTAATATGAGGTTTTCAACCAGTTTGAAAGCAATATGACACTGCGCGATTCTTTGGGTGTACTAATTATTTATTTAAACAGCAGTTTTAGCGTTTCGGTTGCAGTTATGCTATTATACACAGCTAGCTAAGTTTATTGGTGTTCGGCACCCTTAAATTGCTCTCTAACTTAAACAAAATAACGAATTATTTGTATACAGAATGTTTGAATTTTTCTTTCGATTGGATTCATATTGAATCACACCTAAACGTGCCTAGAAGTCTTTGTAAGAGCTAATATGAGGTTTTCAACCAGTTTGAAAGCAATATGTGACACTGCGCGATCCTTTGGGTGTACTAATTATTTATTTAAACAGCAGTTTTAGCGTTTCGGTTGCAGTTAGGCTATTAGACACTGCTAGCTAGGTTTATAGTCGTTCAGAAACCTTAAATTGTTCTCTAACTTAAACAGAATAACGAATTATTTGTATACAGAATGTTTGAATTTTTCTTTCGATTGGATTCATATTGAATCACACCTAAGCGTGCCTAGAAGCCTTTGTAAGTGCTAATATGAGGTTTTCAACCAGTTTGAAAGCAATATGTGGCACTGCGCGATTCTTTGGGTGTACTAATTATTTATTTAAACAGCAGTTTTAGCGTTTCGGTTGCAGTTAGGCTATTATACACTGCTAGCTAGGTTTATAGTCGTTCAGAAACCTTAAATTGTTCTCTAACTTAAACAGAATAACGAATTATTTGTATACAGAATGTTTGAATTTTATTGAATCACACCTAAGCGTGCCTAGAAGCCTTTGTAAGTGCTAATATGAGGTTTTCAACCAGTTTGAAAGCAATATGTGACACTGCGCGATTCTTTGGGTGTACTAATTATTTATTTAAGCAGCACTTTTAGCGTTGCGGTTGCAGTTAGTCTATTATACACAGCAATTTAAGTTTATAGGTGTTCAGATCCCTTAAATTGTTCTCTAACTTAAACAAAATAACGAATTATTTGTATACAGAATGTTTGAATTTTTCTTTCGATTGGATTCATATTGAATCACACCTAAGCGTGCCTAGAAGCCTTTGTAAGTCCTAATATGAGGTTTTCAACCAGTTTGAAAGCAATATGTGACACTGCGCGATTTTTTGGGTGTACTAATTATTTATTTAAACAGCAGTTTTAGCGTTTCGGTTGCAGTTAGGCTATTATACACTGCTAGCTAGGTTTATAGTCGTTCAGAAACCTTAAATTGTTCTCTAACTTAAACAGAATAACGAATTATTTGTATACAGAATGTTTGAATTTTTCTTTCGATTGGATTCATATTGAATCACACCTAAGCGTGCCTAGAAGCCTTTGTAAGTGCTAATATGAGGTTTTCAACCAGTTTGAAAGCAATATGTGACACTGCGCGATTTTTTGGGTGTACTAATTATTTATTTAAACAGTAGTTTTAGCGTTTCGGTTGCAGTTATGCCATTATACACAGCTAGCTAAGTTTATTGGTGTTCGGCACCCTTAAATTGCTCTCTAACTTAAACAAAATAACGAATTATTTGTATACAGAATGTTTGAATTTTTCTTTCGATTGGATTCATATTGAATCACACCTAAGCGTGCCTAGAAGCCTTTGTAAGTGCTAATATGAGGTTTTCAACCAGTTTGAAAGCAATATGTGACACTGCGCGATCCTTTGGGTGTACTAATTATTTATTTAAACAGCAGTTTTAGCGTTTCGGTTGCAGTTAGGCTATTAGACACTGCTAGCTAGGTTTATAGTCGTTCAGAAACCTTAAATTGTTCTCTAACTTAAACAGAATAACGAATTATTTGTATACAGAATGTTTGAATTTTTCTTTCGATTGGATTCATATTGAATCACACCTAAGCGTGCCTAGAAGCCTTTGTAAGTGCTAATATGAGGTTTTCAACCAGTTTGAAAGCAATATGTGACACTGCGCGATTCTTTGGGTGTACTAATTATTTATTTAAACAGCAGTTTCAGCGTTTCGGTTGCAGTTATGCTATTATATACAGCTAGCTAAGTTTATTGGTGTTCGGCACCCTTAAATTGCTCTCTAACTTAAACAAAATAACGAATTATTTGTATACAAAATGTTTGAATTTTTTTTTCGATTGGATTCATATTGAATCACACCTAAGCGTGCCTAGAAGCCTTTGTAAGTGCTAATATGAGGTTTTCAACCAGTTTGAAAGCAATATGTGACACTGCGCGATTCTTTGGGTGTACTAATTATTTATTTAAACAGCAGTTTTAGCGTTTCGGTTGCAGTTAGGCTATTATACACTGCTAGCTAGGTTTATAGTCGTTCAGAAACCTTAAATTGTTCTCTAACTTAAACAGAATAACGAATTATTTGTATACAGAATGTTTGAATTTTTCTTTCGATTGGATTCATATTGAATCACACCTAAGCGTGCCTAGAAGCCTTTGTAAGTGCTAATATGAGGTTTTCAACCAGTTTGAAAGCAATATGTGACACTGCGCGATTTTTTGGGTGTACTAATTATTTATTTAAACAGCAGTTTTAGCGTTTCGGTTGCAGTTATGCTATTATACACAGCTAGCTAAGTTTATTGGTGTTCGGCACCCTTAAATTGCTCTCTAACTTAAACAAAATAACGAATTATTTGTATACAGAATGTTTGAATTTTTCTTTCGATTGGATTCATATTGAATCACACCTAAGCGTGCCTAGAAGCCTTTTTAAGTGCTAATATGAGGTTTTCAACCAGTTTGAAAGCAATATGACACTGCGCGATTCTTTGGGTGTACTAATTATTTATTTAAACAGCAGTTTTAGCGTTTCGGTTGCAGTTATGCTATTATACACAGCTAGCTAAGTTTATTGGTGTTCGGCACCCTTAAATTGCTCTCTAACTTAAACAAAATAACGAATTATTTGTATACAGAATGTTTGAATTTTTCTTTCGATTGGATTCATATTGAATCACCCCTAAACGTGCCTAGAAGTCTTTGTAAGAGCTAATATGAGGTTTTCAACCAGTTTGAAAGCAATATGTGACACTGCGCGATCCTTTGGGTGTACTAATTATTTATTTAAACAGCAGTTTTAGCGTTTCGGTTGCAGTTAGGCTATTAGACACTGCTAGCTAGGTTTATAGTCGTTCAGAAACCTTAAATTGTTCTCTAACTTAAACAGAATAACGAATTATTTGTATACAGAATGTTTGAATTTTTCTTTCGATTGGATTCATATTGAATCACACCTAAGCGTGCCTAGAAGCCTTTGTAAGTGCTAATATGAGGTTTTCAACCAGTTTGAAAGCAATATGTGGCACTGCGCGATTCTTTGGGTGTACTAATTATTTATTTAAACAGCAGTTTTAGCGTTTCGGTTGCAGTTAGGCTATTATACACTGCTAGCTAGGTTTATAGTCGTTCAGAAACCTTAAATTGTTCTCTAACTTAAACAGAATAACGAATTATTTGTATACAGAATGTTTGAATTTTATTGAATCACACCTAAGCGTGCCTAGAAGCCTTTGTAAGTGCTAATATGAGGTTTTCAACCAGTTTGAAAGCAATATGTGGCACTGCGCGATTCTTTGGGTGTACTAATTATTTATTTAAACAGCAGTTTTAGCGTTTCGGTTGCAGTTAGGCTATTATACACTGCTAGCTAGGTTTATAGTCGTTCAGAAACCTTAAATTGTTCTCTAACTTAAACAGAATAACGAATTATTTGTATACAGAATGTTTGAATTTTATTGAATCACACCTAAGCGTGACTAGAAGCCTTTGTAAGTGCTAATATGAGGTTTTCAACCAGTTTGAAAGCAATATGTGACACTGCGCGATTCTTTGGGTGTACTAATTATTTATTTAAGCAGCACTTTTAGCGTTGCGGTTGCAGTTAATCTATTATACACAGCAATTTAAGTTTATAGGTGTTCAGATCCCTTAAATTGTTCTCTAACTTAAACAAAATAACGAATTATTTGTATACAGAATGTTTGAATTTTTCTTTCGATTGGATTCATATTGAATCACACCTAAGCGTGCCTAGAAGCCTTTGTAAGTGCTAATATGAGGTTTTCAACCAGTTTGAAAGCAATATGTGACACTGCGCGATTTTTTGGGTGTACTAATTATTTATTTAAACAGCAGTTTTAGCGTTTCGGTTGCAGTTAGGCTATTATACACTGCTAGCTAGGTTTATAGTCGTTCAGAAACCTTAAATTGTTCTCTAACTTAAACAGAATAACGAATTATTTGTATACAGAATGTTTGAATTTTTCTTTCGATTGGATTCATATTGAATCACACCTAAGCGTGCCTAGAAGCCTTTGTAAGTGCTAATATGAGGTTTTCAACCAGTTTGAAAGCAATATGTGACACTGCGCGATTTTTTGGGTGTACTAATTATTTATTTAAACAGCAGTTTTAGCGTTTCGGTTGCAGTTATGCTATTATACACAGCTAGCTAAGTTTATTGGTGTTCGGCACCCTTAAATTGCTCTCTAACTTAAACAAAATAACGAATTATTTGTATACAGAATGTTTGAATTTTTCTTTCGATTGGATTCATATTGAATCACACCTAAGCGTGCCTAGAAACCTTTGTAAGTGCTAATATGAGGTTTTCAACCAGTTTGAAAGCAATATGTGACACTGCGCGATCCTTTGGGTGTACTAATTATTTATTTAAACAGCAGTTTTAGCGTTTCGGTTGCAGTTAGGCTATTAGACACTGCTAGCTAGGTTTATAGTCGTTCAGAAACCTTAAATTGTTCTCTAACTTAAACAGAATAACGAATTATTTGTATACAGAATGTTTGAATTTTTCTTTCGATTGGATTCATATTGAATCACACCTAAGCGTGCCTAGAAGCCTTTGTAAGTGCTAATATGAGGTTTTCAACCAGTTTGAAAGCAATATGTGACACTGCGCGATTCTTTGGGTGTACTAATTATTTATTTAAACAGCAGTTTCAGCGTTTCGGTTGCAGTTATGCTATTATATACAGCTAGCTAAGTTTATTGGTGTTCGGCACCCTTAAATTGCTCTCTAACTTAAACAAAATAACGAATTATTTGTATACAGAATGTTTGAATTTTTTTTTCGATTGGATTCATATTGAATCACACCTAAGCGTGCCTAGAAGCCTTTGTAAGTGCTAATATGAGGTTTTCAACCAGTTTGAAAGCAATATGTGACACTGCGCGATTCTTTGGGTGTACTAATTATTTATTTAAACAGCAGTTTTAGCGTTTCGGTTGCAGTTAGGCTATTATACACTGCTAGCTAGGTTTATAGTCGTTCAGAAACCTTAAATTGTTCTCTAACTTAAACAGAATAACGAATTATTTGTATACAGAATGTTTGAATTTTTCTTTCGATTGGATTCATATTGAATCACACCTAAGCGTGCCTAGAAGCCTTTGTAAGTGCTAATATGAGGTTTTCAACCAGTTTGAAAGCAATATGTGACACTGCGCGATTTTTTGGGTGTACTAATTATTTATTTAAACAGCAGTTTTAGCGTTTCGGTTGCAGTTATGCTATTATACACAGCTAGCTAAGTTTATTGGTGTTCGGCACCCTTAAATTGCTCTCTAACTTAAACAAAATAACGAATTATTTGTATACAGAATGTTTGAATTTTTCTTTCGATTGGATTCATATTGAATCACACCTAAGCGTGCCTAGAAGCCTTTGTAAGTGCTAATATGAGGTTTTCAACCAGTTTGAAAGCAATATGTGGCACTGCGCGATTCTTTGGGTGTACTAATTATTTATTTAAACAGCAGTTTTAGCGTTTCGGTTGCAGTTAGGCTATTATACACTGCTAGCTAGGTTTATAGTCGTTCAGAAACCTTAAATTGTTCTCTAACTTAAACAGAATAACGAATTATTTGTATACAGAATGTTTGAATTTTATTGAATCACACCTAAGCGTGCCTAGAAGCCTTTGTAAGTGCTAATATGAGGTTTTCAACCAGTTTGAAAGCAATATGTGGCACTGCGCGATTCTTTGGGTGTACTAATTATTTATTTAAACAGCAGTTTTAGCGTTTCGGTTGCAGTTAGGCTATTATACACTGCTAGCTAGGTTTATAGTCGTTCAGAAACCTTAAATTGTTCTCTAACTTAAACAGAATAACGAATTATTTGTATACAGAATGTTTGAATTTTATTGAATCACACCTAAGCGTGACTAGAAGCCTTTGTAAGTGCTAATATGAGGTTTTCAACCAGTTTGAAAGCAATATGTGACACTGCGCGATTCTTTGGGTGTACTAATTATTTATTTAAGCAGCACTTTTAGCGTTGCGGTTGCAGTTAATCTATTATACACAGCAATTTAAGTTTATAGGTGTTCAGATCCCTTAAATTGTTCTCTAACTTAAACAAAATAACGAATTATTTGTATACAGAATGTTTGAATTTTTCTTTCGATTGGATTCATATTGAATCACACCTAAGCGTGCCTAGAAGCCTTTGTAAGTGCTAATATGAGGTTTTCAACCAGTTTGAAAGCAATATGTGACACTGCGCGATTTTTTGGGTGTACTAATTATTTATTTAAACAGCAGTTTTAGCGTTTCGGTTGCAGTTAGGCTATTATACACTGCTAGCTAGGTTTATAGTCGTTCAGAAACCTTAAATTGTTCTCTAACTTAAACAGAATAACGAATTATTTGTATACAGAATGTTTGAATTTTTCTTTCGATTGGATTCATATTGAATCACACCTAAGCGTGCCTAGAAGCCTTTGTAAGTGCTAATATGAGGTTTTCAACCAGTTTGAAAGCAATATGTGACACTGCGCGATTTTTTGGGTGTACTAATTATTTATTTAAACAGCAGTTTTAGCGTTTCGGTTGCAGTTATGCTATTATACACAGCTAGCTAAGTTTATTGGTGTTCGGCACCCTTAAATTGCTCTCTAACTTAAACAAAATAACGAATTATTTGTATACAGAATGTTTGAATTTTTCTTTCGATTGGATTCATATTGAATCACACCTAAGCGTGCCTAGAAACCTTTGTAAGTGCTAATATGAGGTTTTCAACCAGTTTGAAAGCAATATGTGACACTGCGCGATCCTTTGGGTGTACTAATTATTTATTTAAACAGCAGTTTTAGCGTTTCGGTTGCAGTTAGGCTATTAGACACTGCTAGCTAGGTTTATAGTCGTTCAGAAACCTTAAATTGTTCTCTAACTTAAACAGAATAACGAATTATTTGTATACAGAATGTTTGAATTTTTCTTTCGATTGGATTCATATTGAATCACACCTAAGCGTGCCTAGAAGCCTTTGTAAGTGCTAATATGAGGTTTTCAACCAGTTTGAAAGCAATATGTGACACTGCGCGATTCTTTGGGTGTACTAATTATTTATTTAAACAGCAGTTTCAGCGTTTCGGTTGCAGTTATGCTATTATATACAGCTAGCTAAGTTTATTGGTGTTCGGCACCCTTAAATTGCTCTCTAACTTAAACAAAATAACGAATTATTTGTATACAGAATGTTTGAATTTTTTTTTCGATTGGATTCATATTGAATCACACCTAAGCGTGCCTAGAAGCCTTTGTAAGTGCTAATATGAGGTTTTCAACCAGTTTGAAAGCAATATGTGACACTGCGCGATTCTTTGGGTGTACTAATTATTTATTTAAACAGCAGTTTTAGCGTTTCGGTTGCAGTTAGGCTATTATACACTGCTAGCTAGGTTTATAGTCGTTCAGAAACCTTAAATTGTTCTCTAACTTAAACAGAATAACGAATTATTTGTATACAGAATGTTTGAATTTTTCTTTCGATTGGATTCATATTGAATCACACCTAAGCGTGCCTAGAAGCCTTTGTAAGTGCTAATATGAGGTTTTCAACCAGTTTGAAAGCAATATGTGACACTGCGCGATTTTTTGGGTGTACTAATTATTTATTTAAACAGCAGTTTTAGCGTTTCGGTTGCAGTTATGCTATTATACACAGCTAGCTAAGTTTATTGGTGTTCGGCACCCTTAAATTGCTCTCTAACTTAAACAAAATAACGAATTATTTGTATACAGAATGTTTGAATTTTTCTTTCGATTGGATTCATATTGAATCACACCTAAGCGTGCCTAGAAACCTTTGTAAGTGCTAATATGAGGTTTTCAACCAGTTTGAAAGCAATATGTGACACTGCGCGATCCTTTGGGTGTACTAATTATTTATTTAAACAGCAGTTTTAGCGTTTCGGTTGCAGTTAGGCTATTAGACACTGCTAGCTAGGTTTATAGTCGTTCAGAAACCTTAAATTGTTCTCTAACTTAAACAGAATAACGAATTATTTGTATACAGAATGTTTGAATTTTTCTTTCGATTGGATTCATATTGAATCACACCTAAGCGTGCCTAGAAGCCTTTGTAAGTGCTAATATGAGGTTTTCAACCAGTTTGAAAGCAATATGTGACACTGCGCGATTCTTTGGGTGTACTAATTATTTATTTAAACAGCAGTTTCAGCGTTTCGGTTGCAGTTATGCTATTATATACAGCTAGCTAAGTTTATTGGTGTTCGGCACCCTTAAATTGCTCTCTAACTTAAACAAAATAACGAATTATTTGTATACAGAATGTTTGAATTTGTCTTTCGATTGGATTCATATTGAATCACACCTAAGCGTGCCTAGAAGCCTTTTTAAGTGTTAATATGAGGTTTTCAACCAGTTTGAAAGCAATATGACACTGCGCGATTCTTTGGGTGTACTAATTATTTATTTAAACAGCAGTTTTAGCGTTTCGGTTGCAGTTATGCTATTATACACAGCTAGCTAAGTTTATTGGTGTTCGGCACCCTTAAATTGCTCTCTAACTTAAACAAAATAACGAATTATTTGTATACAGAATGTTTGAATTTTTCTTTCGATTGGATTCATATTGAATCACACCTAAACGTGCCTAGAAGTCTTTGTAAGAGCTAATATGAGGTTTTCAACCAGTTTGAAAGCAATATGTGGCACTGCGCGATTCTTTGGGTGTACTAATTATTTATTTAAACAGCAGTTTTAGCGTTTCGGTTGCAGTTAGGCTATTAGACACTGCTAGCTAGGTTTATAGTCGTTCAGAAACCTTAAATTTTTCTCTAACTTAAACAGAATAACGAATTATTTGTATACAGAATGTTTGAATTTTTCTTTCGATTGGATTCATATTGAATCACACCTAAGCGTGCCTAGAAGCCTTTGTAAGTGCTAATATGAGGTTTTCAACCAGTTTGAAAGCAATATGTGGCACTGCGCGATTCTTTGGGTGTACTAATTATTTATTTAAACAGCAGTTTTAGGGTTTCGGTTGCAGTTAGGCTATTATACACTGCTAGCTAGGTTTATAGTCGTTCAGAACCTTAAATTGTTCTCTAACTTAAACAGAATAACGAATTATTTGTATACAGAATGTTTGAATTTTATTGAATCACACCTAAGCGTGCCTAGAAGCCTTTGTAAGTGCTAATATGAGGTTTTCAACCAGTTTGAAAGCAATATGTGACACTGCGCGATTCTTTGGGTGTACTAATTATTTATTTAAGCAGCACTTTTAGCGTTGCGGTTGCAGTTAGTCTATTATACACAGCAATTTAAGTTTATAGGTGTTCAGATCCCTTAAATTGTTCTCTAACTTAAACAAAATAACGAATTATTTGTATACAGAATGTTTGAATTTTTCTTTCGATTGGATTCATATTGAATCACACCTAAGCGTGCCTAGAAGCCTTTGTAAGTGCTAATATGAAGTTTTCAACCAGTTTGAAAGCAATATGTGACACTGCGCGATTCTTTGGGTGTACTAATTATTTATTTAAACAGCAGTTTTAGCGTTTCGGTTGCAGTTAGGCTATTATACACTGCTAGCTAGGTTTATAGTCGTTCAGAAACCTTAAATTGTTCTCTAACTTAAACAGAATAACGAATTATTTGTATACAGAATGTTTGAATTTTTCTTTCGATTGGATTCATATTGAATCACACCTAAGCGTGCCTAGAAGCCTTTGTAAGTGCTAATATGAGGTTTTCAACCAGTTTGAAAGCAATATGTGACACTGCGCGATTTTTTGGGTGTACTAATTATTTATTTAAACAGCAGTTTTAGCGTTTCGGTTGCAGTTATGCTATTATACACAGCTAGCTAAGTTTATTGGTGTTCGGCACCCTTAAATTGCTCTCTAACTTAAACAAAATAACGAATTATTTGTATACAGAATGTTTGAATTTTTCTTTCGATTGGATTCATATTGAATCACACCTAAGCGTGCCTAGAAGCCTTTTTAAGTGCTAATATGAGGTTTTCAACCAGTTTGAAAGCAATATGACACTGCGCGATTCTTTGGGTGTACTAATTATTTATTTAAACAGCAGTTTTAGCGTTTCGGTTGCAGTTATGCTATTATACACAGCTAGCTAAGTTTATTGGTGTTCGGCACCCTTAAATTGCTCTCTAACTTAAACAAAATAACGAATTATTTGTATACAGAATGTTTGAATTTTTCTTTCGATTGGATTCATATTGAATCACACCTAAACGTGCCTAGAAGTCTTTGTAAGAGCTAATATGAGGTTTTCAACCAGTTTGAAAGCAATATGTGACACTGCGCGATCCTTTGGGTGTACTAATTATTTATTTAAACAGCAGTTTTAGCGTTTCGGTTGCAGTTAGGCTATTAGACACTGCTAGCTAGGTTTATAGTCGTTCAGAAACCTTAAATTGTTCTCTAACTTAAACAGAATAACGAATTATTTGTATACAGAATGTTTGAATTTTTCTTTCGATTGGATTCATATTGAATCACACCTAAGCGTGCCTAGAAGCCTTTGTAAGTGCTAATATGAGGTTTTCAACCAGTTTGAAAGCAATATGTGGCACTGCGCGATTCTTTGGGTGTACTAATTATTTATTTAAACAGCAGTTTTAGCGTTTCGGTTGCAGTTAGGCTATTATACACTGCTAGCTAGGTTTATAGTCGTTCAGAAACCTTAAATTGTTCTCTAACTTAAACAGAATAACGAATTATTTGTATACAGAATGTTTGAATTTTATTGAATCACACCTAAGCGTGCCTAGAAGCCCTTGTAAGTGCTAATATGAGGTTTTCAACCAGTTTGAAAGCAATATGTGGCACTGCGCGATTCTTTGGTGTACTAATTATTTATTTAAACAGCAGTTTTAGCGTTTCGGTTGCAGTTAGGCTATTATACACTGCTAGCTAGGTTTATAGTCGTTCAGAAACCTTAAATTGTTCTCTAACTTAAACAGAATAACGAATTATTTGTATACAGAATGTTTGAATTTTATTGAATCACACCTAAGCGTGCCTAGAAGCCTTTGTAAGTGCTAATATGAGGTTTTCAACCAGTTTGAAAGCAATATGTGACACTGCGCGATTCTTTGGGTGTACTAATTATTTATTTAAGCAGCACTTTTAGCGTTGCGGTTGCAGTTAGTCTATTATACACAGCAATTTAAGTTTATAGGTGTTCAGATCCTTTAAATTGTTCTCTAACTTAAACAAAATAACGAATTATTTGTATACAGAATGTTTGAATTTTTCTTTCGATTGGATTCATATTGAATCACACCTAAGCGTGCCTAGAAGCCTTTGTAAGTGCTAATATGAGGTTTTCAACCAGTTTGAAAGCAATATGTGACACTGCGCGATTTTTTGGGTGTACTAATTATTTATTTAAACAGCAGTTTTAGCGTTTCGGTTGCAGTTAGGCTATTATACACTGCTAGCTAGGTTTATAGTCGTTCAGAAACCTTAAATTGTTCTCTAACTTAAACAGAATAACGAATTATTTGTATACAGAATGTTTGAATTTTTCTTTCGATGGATTCATATTGAATCACACCTAAGCGTGCCTAGAAGCCTTTGTAAGTGCTAATATGAGGTTTTCAACCAGTTTGAAAGCAATATGTGACACTGCGCGATTTTTTGGGTGTACTAATTATTTATTTAAACAGCAGTTTTAGCGTTTCGGTTGCAGTTATGCTATTATACACAGCTAGCTAAGTTTATTGGTGTTCGGCACCCTTAAATTGCTCTCTAACTTAAACAAAATAACGAATTATTTGTATACAAAATGTTTGAATTTTTCTTTCGATTGGATTCATATTGAATCACACCTAAGCGTGCCTACAAACCTTTGTGAGTGCTAATATGAGGTTTTCAACCAGTTTGAAAGCAATATGTGACACTGCGCGATCCTTTGGGTGTACTAATTATTTATTTAAACAGCAGTTTTAGCGTTTCGGTTGCAGTTAGGCTATTAGACACTGCTAGCTAGGTTTATAGTCGTTCAGAAACCTTAAATTGTTCTCTAACTTAAACAGAATAACGAATTATTTGTATACAGAATGTTTGAATTTTTCTTTCGATTGGATTCATATTGAATCACACCTAAGCGTGCCTAGAAGCCTTTCTAAGTGCTAATATGAGGTTTTCAACCAGTTTGAAAGCAATATGTGGCACTGCGCGATTCTTTGGGTGTACTAATTATTTATTTAAACAGCAGTTTAGCGTTTCGGTTGCAGTTAGGCTATTATACACTGCTAGCTAGGTTTATAGTCGTTCAGAAACCTTAAATTGTTCTCTAACTTAAACAGAATAACGAATTATTTGTATACAGAATGTTTGAATTTTGCTTTCGATTGGATTCATATTGAATCACACCTAAGCGTGCCTAGAAGCCTTTGTAAGTGCTAATATGAGGTTTTCAACCAGTTTGAAAGCAATATGTGACACTGCGCGATTCTTTGGGTGTACTAATTATTTATTTAAACAGCAGTTTTAGCGTTTCGGTTGCAGTTAGGCTATTATACACTGCTAGCTAGGTTTATAGTCGTTCAGAAACCTTAAATTGTTCTCTAACTTAAACAGAATAACGAATTATTTGTATACAGAATGTTTGAATTTTTCTTTCGATTGGATTCATATTGAATCACACCTAAGCGTGCCTAGAAGCCTTTGTAAGTGCTAATATGAGGTTTTCAACCAGTTTGAAAGCAATATGTGACACTGCGCGATTCTTTGGGTGTACTAATTATTTATTTAAGCAGCACTTTTAGCGTTGCGGTTGCAGTTAGTCTATTATACACAGCAATTTAAGTTTATAGGTGTTCAGATCCCTTAAATTGTTCTCTAACTTAAACAAAATAACGAATTATTTGTATACAGAATGTTTGAATTTTTCTTTCGATTGGATTCATATTGAATCACACCTAAACGTGCCTAGAAGTCTTTGTAAGAGCTAATATGAGGTTTTCAACCAGTTTGAAAGCAATATGTGACACTGCGCGATCCTTTGGGTGTACTAATTATTTATTTAAACAGCAATTTTAGCGTTTCGGTTGCAGTTAGGCTATTAGACACTGCTAGCTAGGTTTATAGTCGTTCAGAAACCTTAAATTGTTCTCTAACTTAAACAGAATAACGAATTATTTGTATACAGAATGTTTGAATTTTTCTTTCGATTGGATTCATATTGAATCACACCTAAGCGTGCCTAGAAGCCTTTGTAAGTGCTAATATGAGGTTTTCAACCAGTTTGAAAGCAATATGTGACACTGCGCGATTTTTTGGGTGTACTAATTATTTATTTAAACAGCAGTTTTAGCGTTTCGGTTGCAGTTAGGCTATTATACACTGCTAGCTAGGTTTATAGTCGTTCAGAAACCTTAAATTGTTCTCTAACTTAAAGAGAATAACGAATTATTTGTATACAGAATGTTTGAATTTTTCTTTCGATTGGATTCATATTGAATCACACCTAAGCGTGCCTAGAAGCCTTTGTAAGTGCTAATATGAGGTTTTCAACCAGTTTGAAAGCAATATGTGACACTGCGCGATTTTTGGGTGTACTAATTATTTATTTAAACAGCAGTTTTAGCGTTTCGGTTGCAGTTATGCTATTATACACAGCTAGCTAAGTTTATTGGTGTTCGGCACCCTTAAATTGCTCTCTAACTTAAACAGAATAACGAATTATTTGTATACAGAATGTTTGAATTTTTCTTTCGATTGGATTCATATTGAATCACACCTAAGCGTGCCTAGAAGCCTTTGTAAGTGCTAATATGAGGTTTTCAACCAGTTTGAAAGCAATATGTGACACTGCGCGATTCTTTGGGTGTACTAATTATTTATTTAAACAGCAGTTTTAGCGTTTCGGTTGCAGTTATGCTATTATACACAGCTAGCTAAGTTTATTGGTGTTCGGCACCCTTAAATTGCTCTCTAACTTAAACAAAATAACGAATTATTTGTATACAGAATGTTTGAATTTTTCTTTCGATTGGATTCATATTGAATCACACCTAAGCGTGCCTAGAAGCCTTTGTAAGTGCTAATATGAGGTTTTCAACCAGTTTGAAAGCAATATGTGACACTGCGCGATTCTTTGGGTGTACTAATTATTTATTTAAACAGCAGTTTTAGCGTTTCGGTTGCAGTTATGCTATTATACACAGCTAGCTAAGTTTATTGGTGTTCGGCACCCTTAAATTGCTCTCTAACTTAAACAAAATAACGAATTATTTGTATACAGAATGTTTGAATTTTTCTTTCGATTGGATTCATATTGAATCACACCTAAGCGTGCCTAGAAGCCTTTGTAAGTGCTAATATGAGGTTTTCAACCAGTTTGAAAGCAATATGTGACACTGCGCGATTCTTTGGGTGTACTAATTATTTATTTAAACAGCAGTTTTAGCGTTTTGGTTGCAGTTAGGCTATTATACACTGCTAGCTAGGTTTATAGTCGTTCAGAAACCTTAAATTGCTCTCTAACTTTAACAAAATAGCGAATTATTTGAATACAGAACGTTTGAATCTTTCTTTCGATTACATTTATATTGAATCACACCTAGGCGTGCCTAGAAGCCT
This sequence comes from Agriotes lineatus, assembly GCA_940337035.1. Taxonomy (NCBI): domain Eukaryota; kingdom Metazoa; phylum Arthropoda; class Insecta; order Coleoptera; family Elateridae; genus Agriotes; species Agriotes lineatus. Next base: position 48,855 of record CALNHX010005122.1, read on the forward strand.
TTGTAAGTGCTAATATGAGGTTTTCAACCAGTTTGAAAGCAATATGTGACACTGCGCGATTCTTTGGGTGTACTAATTATTTATTTAAACAGCAGTTTTAGCGTTTCGGTTGCAGTTATGCTATTATACACAGCTAACTAAGTTTATAGGTGTTCAGAACCCTTAAAGTGCTTTCTAACTTAAACAAAATAACGAATTATTTGAATACAGAATGTTTGAATTTTTCTTTCGATTGGATTCATATTGAATCACACCTAAGCGTGCCTAGAAGCCTTTGTAAGTGCTAATATGAGGATTTCATCCAGTTTGAATGCAATATGTGACACTGAGAGATGCTTTTGGTGTACTTATTATTCATTTAAGCAGAACTTTCAGCGTTTCGGCTGTAGTTAGGCTATTATACACAGCTAGCTATGTTTATAGTTGTTCAGAACCCTTAAGTTGCCCTCTAACATGAACAAAATTACGAATTATTTGAATACAAAACGTTTGATACTTTGTTTCGATTGGATTCATACTGAAACACACCTAAGCGTACCTAGAAACCTTCGTAGGTGCTAATATGAGGTTTTCATCCAGTGTGAATGCAATATGTAACTATGCGAGATGCTTTTGGTGTACTTATTATTTATTTAAACAGCACTTTTAGCGTTTCGGTTGCAGTTAGGCTATTAACCACAGCTAGCATTGTTTATAGGAGTTCAGAACCCTTAAATTGCTCTCTAACTTAAACAAAATAACGAATTATTTGAATACAGAATGTTTGAAATTTTGTTTCGATTGGATTCATATAGAAACACACCTAAGCGTGCCTAGAAACCTTCGTAAGTGATAATATGAGGTTTTCAACCAGTTTGAATGCAATATGTGAAGTTGCGAGATGCTTTTGGTGTACTTATTATTCGTTTAAGCAGCAGTTTTAGCGTTTCGGCTGTAGTTAGGCTATTATACAAAGCTAGCTATGTTTATAGTTGTTCAGAACCTTTAAGTTGCCCTCTAACATAAACAAAATTACGAATTATTTGAATACAGAACGTTTGAAACTTTGTTTCGATTGGATTCATATTGAAACACACCTAAGCGTACCTAGAAACCGTCGTAAGTGCTAATATGAGGTTTTCATCCAGTTTGAATGCAATATGTGACACTGCGCGTTTCTTTTGGTGTACTTATTATTCATTTAAACAGCACTTTTAGCGTTTCGGTTGCAGTTAGGCTATTATACACAGCTAACTATATTTATAGGTGTTCAGAACCCTTAAATTACTATCTAACATAAACAAAATAACGAATTATTTGAAAACAGAATGTTTGAATTTTTATTTCGATTGGATTCATATTGAATCACACCTAAGCGTGCCTAGAAGCCTTTGTAAGTGCTAATATGAGGTTTTCAACCAGTTTGAAAGCAATATGTGACACTGCGCGAATCTTTGAGTGTACTAATTATTTATTTAAACAGCAGTTTTAGCGTTTCGGTTGCAGTTAGGCTATTATACACTGCTAGCTAGGTTTATACGGGAGATCTGGGACGTCGGGGACGTTAAGGACATATGGGACATCTAGGACGTCTGGAACGTCTGAGACGTTGACATATGGGACATTTAGGTCTCGTGGGGCATTAGGGACATATGGGACATCTGGGACGCCTGGGACATTAAGGACATATAGGACATATGGGACATCTGGGACGTCTGGGATGTCTGGGACGTTAGGGACATATGGGACATCTAGGACGTCTAGGACGACTGGGACGTTAGGGACATACGGGACAGCTGGGACGTCAGGCACGTTAAGGACATATGGGACATCTAGGACGTTTGGGACGTTTGGGACGTTAAGGACATATGGGACATTTAGGACGCCTGGAACATTAGGGACATATGGGACATTTAGGACGTTTGGGACGTCTGGGACGTTAAGGACATATGGGACATCTAGGACGTTTGGGACGTTTGGGACGTTAAGGACATATGGGACATTTAGGACGCCTGGAACATTAGAGACATATGGGACATCTAGGACGTCTGAGACGTCTGGGACGTTAGGGACATATGGGATATTGAGGACGTCTGGGACGTTAGGGACATATAGGACATCTAAGACGTCTGGGACGTTAGAGACATATGGGACATCTAAGACGTCTGGGACGTCTGGGACGTCTGGGACGTTAGGGACATACGGGACAGCTAAGACGTCTGGGACGTTAGGGACATATGGGATATTGAGGACGTCTGGGACGTTAGGGACATTTGGAACATCTAGGGCGTTTGGGACATTAGGGACATATGGATCATATGGGACATCTGGGACGTCTGGGACGTTATGGACATATGGGACATCTGGAACGTCTGGGACGTTAAGGACATATGGGACATCTAGGACGTCTGGAACGTCTGGGACGTTAAGGACATATGGGACATTTAGGACGCCTGGGACATTAGGGACATATGGGACATATGGGACATCTGAGACGTCTGGGACATTAGGGACATATAGGACATCTGGGACGTCTGGGACGTTAAGGACATATGGGACATCTAGCACGTCTGGGACGTTGAGGACATATGGGACAATTAGGACGCCTGGGACATTAGGGACATATGGGACATATGGGACATCTGGGACGTCTGGGACGTTAAGGACATATGGGACATTTAGGACGCCTGGGACATTAGGGACATATAGGACATATGGGACATCTGGGACGTCTGGAACATTAGGGACATATGGGACATATGGGACATCTGAGACGTCTGGGACATTAGGGACATATAGGACATCTGGGACGTCTGGGACGTTAAGGACATATGGGACATCTAGCACGTCTGGGACGTTGAGGACATATGGGACAATTAGGACGCCTGGGACATTAGGGACATATGGGAACATATGGGACATCTGGGACGTCTGGGACGTTAAGGACATATGGGACATTTAGGACGCCTGGGACATTAGGGACATATAGGACATATGAGACATCTGGGACGTCTGGGCCGTTAAGGACATATGGGACATTTAGGACGCTTGGAACATTAGGGACATAAGGGACATATGGGACATCGGGGACGCCTGGGACATTAGGGACATATGGGACATTTGGGACTTCTGGAACGTCTGGGACGTCTGGGACGTTAGGGACATTTAGGACGTCTGGGACGTTAGGGACATATAGGACATCTAGGACGTCTGGGAAGTTAAAGACATATGGGACATCTAGGACGTCTGGGACGTCTGGGACGTTAGGGACATTTAGAACGTCTGGGACGTTAGGGAAATATAGGACATCTAGGACGTCTGAGAATTTAGGGACATATAGGACATCTAGGACGTCTGGGACGCTAGGGACATATGGGACATTTAGGACGTCTGGGATGTTAGGGACATTTGGAACATCTAGGACGTCTGGGACATTAGGGACATATGGGACATATGAGACATCTGCGACGTCTGGGACGTTAAGGACATATGGCACATCTGGGATGTCTGGGACGTTAAGGACATATAGGACATTTAGGACGCCTGGGACATTACGGACATATGGAACAAATGGGACATCTGGGACGTCTGGGACGTTAGGGACATGTAGGACGTCTGGGACGTCTGGGACGTCTGGGACGTTAAGGACATATGGGACATCTAGCACGTCTGGGACGTTAGGGACATATGGGACATCTAGGACGTCTAGGACGTCTGGGACGTTAGGGACATACGGGACAGCTGGGACGTCTGGCACGTTAAGGACATATAGGACATCTAGGACGTCTGGGACGTTAGGGACATATGGGACATCTAGGACGTCTAGGACGCCTGGGACATTAGGGACATATGGGACATATGAGACATCTGGGACATATGGGACATCAGGTACGTCTGGGACGTTAGGGACATATGGCACATCTGGGATGTCTGGGACGTTAAGGACATATGAGACATCTAGGACGTCTGGGACGTTTGGGACGTTAAGGACATATGGGACGTCTGGGACGTCTGGAACGTTAAGGGAATATGGCACATCTGGGATGTCTGGGACGTTAAGGACATATGGGACATCTAGGACGTCTGGGACATTGGGGACATATCGGACATATGGAACATCTAGGACGTCTGGGACGTTAAGGACATATGGGACATCTAGGACGTCTGGGACATTGGGGACATATCGGAGATATGGAACATCTGGGACGTCTGGGACATTAGGGACATATGGGACATATGAGACATCTGATACTCCTGGGACATTAGGGACATATGGGACATATGGGACATCTGGGACGTCTGGGACGTTAGGGACATATGGGACATCTGGTACGTCTGGGACGTTAAGACATATGCTACATCTAGGACGTTTGGGACGTCTGGAACGTTAAGGACATGTGGGACATTTAGGACGCCTGGGACATTAGGGACATATCGGACATATGGAACATCTGGGACGTCTGGGACGTTAAGGACATATGGGACATTTACGACGCCTGAGACATTAGGGACATATGGGACATATGGGACATCTGGGACGCCTGGGACATTAGGGAAATATAAGACGTATGGGACATCTGGGACGTTTAGAACGTCTTGGACGTTTGGGACATATGGGACATCTAGGACGTCTGGGACGTTAGGGACATACGGGACAGCAGGGACGTCGGGGACGTTAGGGACATATGGGATATTTAGGACGTCTGGGACGTTAGGGACATATGGAACATCTAAGACGCCTGAAACATTAGGGACATATGGGACATATGGGACATCTGGGACGTCTGGGACGTTAGGGTCATATGGGACATCTGGGACGTCTGGGACGTTAAGGACATATGGGACATCTAGAACGTTTGGGACGTCTGGGACGTTAAGGACATATGGGACATTTAAAACGCCTGGGACATTAGGGACATATGGGTCATATGGGACATCTGGGACACCTGGGACATTAGGGACGTATGGGACATATGGGACATATGGGACATCTGGGACGTCTGGGACGTTAAGGACATATGGAACATCAAGGACGTCTGAGACGTTAGGGACATATGGGGCACCTGGGACGTCTGGGACGTTAGGGACACACGGGACAGCTGAAACGTCTGGTATGTTAGGGACATATGGGACATTTAGGACGTCTGAAACGTTAGGGACATATGGAACATCTAGGACGCCTGGGACATTAGGGACATATGGGACATCTGGGACGTCCGGGACGCTAGCCACATATAGGATATCTGTGACGTTTGAGACGTTAAGGTCATATGGGACATCTAGGACGTCTGGAACGTCTGGGCCGTTAAGGACATATGCGACATTTAGTACGCCTGGGACATTAGGGACATATGGGACATATGGGACATCTGGGACGCCTGGGATATTAGGGACATATGGGACATATGGGACATCTGGGACGTCTGGGACGTCTGGGACGTTAGGGACATATAATACATCTAGTACGTCTGAGACGTTAGGGACATATGAGACATCTAGGACGTCTGGGACGTCTGGGACGTTAGAAACATACGGGACAGCCGGGACGTCTAGGACGTTAAGGATATATGGGACATCTAGGACGCCTGGGACATTAGGGACATATGGGACGTATGAGACTTCTGGGACGTCTGTGACGTTAGGGACATATGGAACATCTGGGACGTCTGGGACGTTAAGGACATATGGAACATCTAGGACGTCTGGGACGTTTGGGACGTTAAGGACATATGGGACATTTAGGACGCCTGGGACATTAGGGACATATGGGACTTATGGGACATCTGGGACGCCTGGGACATTAGGGAAATGATGGACGTATGAGACATCTGGGACGTCTGGAACGTCTGGGACGTTAGGGACATATAATACATCTAGCACGTTTGAGACGTTAGGGACATATGGGACATCTAGGACGTCTGGGACGTCTAGGACGTTAGGGACATACGGGACAGCTGGACCGTCTGGGACGTTAGGGACATATGGGACATTTAGGACGTCTAGGACGTTAGGAACATATGGAACATCTAGGACGCCTGGAACATTAGGGTCATATAGGACATTGTTACGTGTAATTTTACATTTAGATACAGTTAAGGATTGTTTGGATAATTTCTTATCTTAAATGCATTCATATAGTTAGATTCACCTGCATACGTTAGGTGTAGCTTTGGTTGCATACTCATTTTTGCAATTTTTGGGACTTTTGAAAAATCCTTGTCTAGGGAATTTTGAGTAACAATTTTGAAAATTGTTTTGATAGTACGATTTCCGGCGACCATTTTTAAGTTTTCCTTTTTGGAGCTGCATGTGATCTTTGGAAATTTTCACTTAAGTGGATTATGTAGTTTCCATATTTCTTTGAGGAATCTGCCATCCAGAAATAGGAAATGGGTGTTATATTGCTAAAATGAATCCGATTGTATTGGGATAAATATATATTTCTGCAATTTACTTACTCGGGGCCGCATTACAACTCTGGTATGTTAATTTATGGTTGCCGTAGAACATTTTTCGATAACGTCTCGTATTTAGGCCTCCTCGTCCTAGTTTGCTGTATCGTTCTCCGATTTTTCGGGATCCATTATGCCTGTGGCATTGGTGTTGCTTGGCTAAGGCACCTGGAGCAACAAATCCGTTCCAATCCGAGCCCCTCAGCACATGTGATAGTTCGCATGCAAGGCTTCTCCCCATGGTGACTGCACTCGACTGCGTTTCTCACCTGCAAAGTTAGATGAAGCCCTGACTCTTTGGAGGTTATTCAAGCTGGTGGACATCTTAATAGCTATCCCCCATAGCTGTTGATGTAGCGATCCTTCTGTGCACGATCCAGGTATCTGCAACACCTAGTGTTATCTACCTTTTGGTGTTTATTGAACTAAAAATATCGTTCGTTATGGCACTATGATCTTTACTTCATGTATTGTACTTACCTAGGTATATGCTAGCGAAATTCATGTCGTTTTACATGCGAAATATTGTATAGCTTCGTTGTACATCACGTGCAATTACTTATGTGTCATAGGATAATGTCATTCTATGCATTTAATATCTTTGCGTTTGGTAGTACTGCTTTGGTTGCATTCAAGAGTACTTGTCAGTGTTTCAAAATTTAAACCATTATTGGCGAGGGTCTCCGGGAGCATCAATTTAACATTTAACATAATATGAGCACCGTAAATACACCATGTTATGTGTATTAGCACTCCCCTAGGCGAAATGGTACCAATTCGAAGAGGTTCGCGACTAGATAGAGTATTTACCTAATTAATCAAGCGATTTAGAACTTACTATTCTCCCGCATTCCGGTATCGCTGTTTTAATTATATTTAAGTCACTATCGTAGTTGATACACGGGTACTCGAACGAATTGCGATTATCGTAGTCACATTTTAGACTTTATTAATATAAAATCTTGTACATTACATACCACTAAAATTACATTTACAAACTATTCCATTTACATACTATTATCACAGAATTGTGTTGCCTTTTTCCAAGTATGACACAGAATTTCGAAGGTGTACAAACTGAAATAAATAACTAGGTTATTTCGAGTCTTGGTGTTTTGCTGACTTTTATTTTTTTTTTTTTTTTGTGAAACAGCTAGTGGTTTAGGAATTTACACGGCCATCTGTAGGTTTTCTGGTTTGGACCGTCTCAAACCAGTGGCGCTTCCGGACAACCCACCCCATCCTGCTCAGGACCTAGCTTGGCAAACGTTTGCTACACGACTAGACGATTCCTGTACCACCCTGCTGTAAAGTATTTATAATTTTTGTTTTTACGTGCGAATAAAATTTCCGTGTGTAGCAAATGTAATAACATATGGGACATCTGGGACGTCTGGGACGTTAGGGACATATGGGACATCTAGGACGTCTGGGACCTCTGGGACGTTAAGGAAATATTGGACATTTAGGACGCCTGGGACATTAGGGTCATATCGGACATATGGCACATCTGGGACGCCTGGGACATTAGAAACATGTGGGACATATAGGACATCTGAGACGTCTGGGACGTCTGGGACTTTAGGGACATATAGGACATCTAGGACGTCTGGGACGTTAGAGACATATGGGACATCTAGGACGTCTGGGACGTCTAGGACGTTAGGGACATACGGGACAGCTGAGAAGTCTGGGACGTTAGGGACATATGGGATATTGAGGACGTCTGGGACGTTAGGGACATTTGGAACATCTAAAGCGTTTGAGACATTAGGGACATATGGATCATATGGGACATCTGGGACGTCTGGGACGTTAGGGACATATGGGACATCTGGGACGTCTGGGACGTTAAGGACATATGGGACATCTAGGACGTCTGGAACGTCTGGGACGTTAAGGACATACGGGACATTTAGGACGCCTGGGACATTAGGGACATATGGGACATATGGGACATCTGGGACGCCTGGGACATTAGGGACATATGGGACATATAAGACATCTGGGACGTCTGGGACATTAGAGACATATGGGACATCTGGGACGTCTGGGACGTTAAGGACATATGGGACATCTAGCACGTCTGGGACGTCTGGGACGTTGAGGACATATGGGACATTTAGGACGCCTGGGACATTAGGGACATATGGCACATCTGGGACGTCTGGGACGTTAAGGACATATGGGACATCTAGCACGTCTGGGACGTCTGGGACGTTGAGGACATATGGGACATTTAGGACGCCTTGGACATTAGGGACATATGGCACATATGGGACATCTGGGACGTTAAGGACATATGGGACATCTAAAACGTTTAGGACGCATGGGACATTAGGGACATATGGGACATATGGGACATCTGGGACGCCTGGGACATTAGGGACATATGGGACATATAAGACATCTGGGACGTCTGGGACATTAGGGACATATGGGACATCTGGGACGTCTGGGACGTTAAGGACATATGGGACATCTAGCGCGTCTGGGACGTCTGGGACGTTGAGGACATATGGGACATTTAGGACACCTGGGACATTAGGGACATATGGGACATCTGGGACGTCTGGGACGTTAAGGACATATTGGACATCTAGCACGTCTGGGACGTTAAGGACATATGGGACATTTAGCGCGTCTGGGACGTCTGGGACGTTGAGGACATATGGGACATTTAGGACACCTGGGACATTAGGGACATATGGGACATCTGGGACGTCTGGGACGTTAAGGACATATTGGACATCTAGCACGTCTGGGACGTTAAGGACATATTGGACATCTAGCACGTCTGGGACGTCTGGGACGTTGAGGACATATGGGACATTTACGACGCCTGGGACATTAGGGACATATGGCACATCTGGGACGTTACGGACATATGGGACATCTAAAACGTTTGGGACGTCTGGGACGTTAAGGACTTATAGGACATTTAGGACGCCTGGGACATTAGCGACATATGGGACATATGGGACATTTGGGACGCCTGGGACATTAGGGACATATGGGACATATGGGACATCTGGCACGTCTGTGACGTTAGGGACATATAGGACATCTAGGACGTCTGGGACGTTCGGGACATATGGGACATCTAGGACGTCTGGGACGTCTGGGACGTTAGGGACATACGGGACAGCTTGGACGTCTGGGACGTTAAGGACATGGGACATTTAGGACGTTTGAGACGTTAGGAACATATGGAACATCTAGGACGTCTGCGACATTAGGGACATATGGGACATATGGGACATCTGGGACGTCTGGGACGTTAGGGACATATGGGACATCTAGGACGTCTGGGACGTCTGGGACGTTAAGGACATATGGGACATTTAGGACGCCTGGGACATTAGGGACATATGGGACATATGGGACATCTAGGACGTCTGGGACGTCTGGGACGTTAGGGACATACGGGACAGCTTGGACGTCTGGGACGTTAAGGACATGGGACATTTAGGACGTTTGGGACGTTAGGAACATATGGAACATTTAGGACGCCCCGGACATTAGGGACATATGGGACATATGGGACATCTGGGACATCTGGGACGTTAAGGACATATGGGACATCTGGGACGTCTGGGACGTTAAAGACATATGGGACATTTAGGACGTCTGGGACGTCTGGGACGTTAAGGACATATGGGACATTTAGGACGCCTGGGACATTAGGGACATATAGGACATATGGGGCATCTGGGGCGCCTGGGACATTAGGGACATATGGGACATATGGGTCATCTGGGACGTATTACCCCCACTACTTTTACAATACAACAATGTAAAACCAATAATGAATTATAACACAATATCTCTCTGCGCTCTTACCTGCTTATAAATCTCTGCCACCAAATAGGGGTAGCTTTGGGAGTTTACGCTCGCGACCACTCAGTCGCAGATGGGAGTGGGTTCAAAAGAACTAATTACCTGAGTTACCAGGATCCTAGGGCGCCACGCCGTTGTAGCTTCGTATTAATACTCCCCGTTAAAACGTGTAACGGCGAACCTAAATTGCTTATACAAGAAAGCAGAAATTCGACGCAGTAACAAATAAAAGACAGATTTCACTTGTGTATATATAATACCCACTACGGTTCTAACATTTCGATACAGTCTGTACATAAGGATTAATACTAGAAGGGCAAACCAGATGAATATAACATAAAGGCTATTCAGCATAAACACATATTATGGCAATTCGACGTTTGACTTTAATTAGGACATCAATTTTTACTTAATGTAATAAAAATTTAATGACAAGAGTAATGAAGTAAATTTAGCTCCCGACAGCTAGTCCTTAAACGCTGTGTTCTGTACACGTCAAAAGAGAGCCTTTGTATTCATAGCTCTATATTACCCACGCTTTTAATACCTGGTGTTTGTACTAATTAAACAGATCTGTGTAAGCGCACTACCAGAAGCAACATTGGCTTATAAATGAAACCGCTCGTGTGACAGCATACCTCGTTCAAGTCAAAATGGGTATTTAAATGTTAAACATCAGTTAACGAATCTAACTAAGCAAGGACAAGTCCTTCCATAAAGTCAATTACAAATTTCAACCGATTTCCTAAACTATAACTATTTTTCAACGAGCTTGACCGTAGTAGTAAGATTTGATACACAAGTACTAATAAACAAGGCACATGAAATGCAACGAGTAGCAAAAAGGTTGCACTGAACGCAATTTAATTACATTTAATAATTGATTGTACAGCACCTTGGGTCGACAAAAAACTGTGACAGCTATCAAACCTTTTTCATGAAGCAACGGATCCCGTGCCCTAGTTTGACATCAGCAGGATTGGATCCATTTAACTCGGAGCTGTCAAGTGAATTTGAAACGTCAAAGAGCTGTCCCCCAATGAAGAATTTGGCTGCCTATTAACTTCGTACGAAGTCTGTACGAAGTCCCGTACAAAGTCCCGTACAAAGTCCCGTACAAAGTCTGGTACAAAGTCTAGTACAAAGTCCAGTACAAAGTCCAGTACAAAGTCAGTACAAAGTTCCAGGATCAAGCAGAGATCATTGCATAGCACTATTTAGCGGAATACGATCCATGGAGACTTTCAAGCACTACAATTCCTCACAAATAGGCACAAACGGCAAGAGAAAACCAAATTTCTTGGCTCAAAATAAGCGGCTTACAATTCCATTCCGAAATGGACGAACAAACAGCAAGACAAAAGACAATACCCAAACAAACAATTTTCCTGTTTCGTTACATGAGCGCCACCTATCTCAGAATGTCAGAGCTTAGAATCGAGATCTGCAATAATGCACTATCTGTTTTGCATAAAATCAGACGCTCCAAGTGTTCAAAAATTAGAATGTAACAGACGTCTGGGACGTCTGGGACGTTAGGGACATCTAGGACGTCTGGGACGTCTGGGACGTTAGGAACATACGGGACATCTGGGACGTCTGGACGTTAGGGTCATATGGGACATTAGGACGTCTGGGACTTTAGGGACATATGGAACATCTAGGACGCCTGGGACATTAGGGGACATATGGGACATATGAGATATCTGGGACGTCTGGGACGTTAAGGACATATGGCACATCTGGGATGTCTGGGACGTTAAGGACATATGGGACATCTAGGACGTCTGGGACGTCTGGGACATTAGGGACTATGGGACATATGAGACATCTGGGACGTGTGGGACGTTAGGGACATATGGCACATCTGGGATGTCTGGGACGTTAAGGACATATGGGACATCTAGGACGTCTGGGACGTCTGGAACATTAGGGACATATGGGACATATGAGACATCTGGGACTCCTGGACGTTAGGACATATGGGACATATGGGACATCTGGGACGTCTGGGACGTTAGGGACATATGGGACATATGAGACATCTGGGACTCCTGGGACGTTAGGACATATGGGACATATGGGACGTCTGGGACGTCTGGGACGTTAGGAACATACGGGACAGCTGGGACGTCTGGGACGTTAGGGACATATGGGATATTGAGGACGTCTGGGACGTTAGGGACATTTGGAACATCTCAAAGCGTTTGAGACATTAGGGACATATGGATCATATGGGACATCTGGGACGTCTGGGACGTTAGGGACATATGGGACATCTGGGACGTCTGGGACGTTAAGGACATATGGGACATCTAGGACGTCTGGAACGTTAGAGACATATGGGACATCTAGGACGTCTGGGACGTCTAGGACGTTAGGGACATACGGGACAGCTGAGAAGTCTGGGACGTTAGGGACATATGGGATATTGAGGACGTCTGGGACGTTAGGGACATTTGGAACATCTAAAGCGTTTGAGACATTAGGGACATATGGATCATATGGGACATCTGGGACGTCTGGGACGTTAGGGACATATGGGACATCTGGGACGTCTGGGACGTTAAGGACATATGGGACATCTAGGACGTCTGGAACGTCTGGGACGTTAAGGACATACGGGACATTTAGGACGCCTGGGACATTAGGGACATATGGGACATATGGGACATCTGGGACGCCTGGGACATTAGGGACATATGGGACATATAAGACATCTGGGACGTCTGGGACATTAGAGACATATGGGACATCTGGGACGTCTGGGACGTTAAGGACATATGGGACATCTAGCACGTCTGGGACGTCTGGGACGTTGAGGACATATGGGACATTTAGGACGCTGGGACATTAGGGACATATGGCACATCTGGGACGTCTGGGACGTTAAGGACATATGGGACATCTAGCACGTCTGGGACGTCTGGGACGTTGAGGACATATGGGACATTTAGGACGCCTTGGACATTAGGGACATATGGCACATATGGGACATCTGGGACGTTAAGGACATATGGGACATCTAAAACGTTTAGGACGCATGGGACATTAGGGACATATGGGACATATGGGACATCTGGGACGCCTGGGACATTAGGGACATATGGGACATATAAGACATTTGGGACGTCTGGGACATTAGGGACATATGGGACATCTGGGACGTCTGGGACGTTAAGGACATATGGGACATCTAGCGCGTCTGGGACGTCTAGGACGTTGAGGACATATGGGACATTTAGGACACCTGGGACATTAGGGACATATGGGACATCTGGGACGTCTGGGACGTTAAGGACATATTGGACATCTAGCACGTCTGGGACGTTAAGGACATATGGGACATTTAGCGCGTCTGGGACGTCTGGGACGTTGAGGACATATGGGACATTTAGGACACCTGGGACATTAGGGACATATGGGACATCTGGGACGTCTGGGACGTTAAGGACATATTGGACATCTAGCACGTCTGGGACGTTAAGCACATATTGGACATCTAGCACGTCTGGGACGTCTGGGACGTTGAGGACATATGGGACATTTACGACGCCTGGGACATTAGGGACATATGGCACATCTGGGACGTTAAGGACATATGGGACATCTAAAACGTTTGGGACGTCTGGGACGTTAAGGACTTATAGGACATTTAGGACGCCTGGGACATTAGCGACATATGGGACATATGGGACATTTGGGACGCCTGGGACATTAGGGACATATGGGACATATGGGACATCTGGCACGTCTGTGACGTTAGGGACATATAGGACATCTAGGACGTCTGGGACGTTCGGGACATATGGGACATCTAGGACGTCTGGGACGTCTGGGACGTTAGGGACATACGGGACAGCTTGGACGTCTGGGACGTTAAGGACATGGGACATTTAGGACGTTTGAGACGTTAGGAACATATGGAACATCTAGGACGTCTGCGACATTAGGGACATATGGGACATATGGGACATCTGGGACGTCTGGGACGTTAGGGACATATGGGACATCTAGGACGTCTGGGACGTCTGGGACGTTAAGGACATATGGGACATTTAGGACGCCTGGGACATTAGGGACATATGGGACATATGGGACATCTAGGACGTCTGGGACGTCTGGGACGTTAGGGACATACGGGACAGCTTGGACGTCTGGGACGTTAAGGACATGGGACATTTAGGACGTTTGGGACGTTAGGAACATATGGAACATTTAGGACGCCCCGGACATTAGGGACATATGGGACATATGGGACATCTGGGACATCTGGGACGTTAAGGACATATGGGACATCTGGGACGTCTGGGACGTTAAAGACATATGGGACATTTAGGACGTCTGGGACGTCTGGGACGTTAAGGACATATGGGACATTTAGGACGCCTGGGACATTAGGGACATATAGGACATATGGGGCATCTGGGGCGCCTGGGACATTAGGGACATATGGGACATATGGGTCATCTGGGACGTATTACCCCCACTACTTTTACAATACAACAATGTAAAACCAATAATGAATTATAACACAATATCTCTCTGCGCTCTTACCTGCTTATAAATCTCTGCCACCAAATAGGGGTAGCTTTGGGAGTTTACGCTCGCGACCACTCAGTCGCAGATGGGAGTGGGTTCAAAAGAACTAATTACCTGAGTTACCAGGATCCTAGGGCGCCACGCCGTTGTAGCTTCGTATTAATACTCCCCGTTAAAACGTGTAACGGCGAACCTAAATTGCTTATACAAGAAAGCAGAAATTCGACGCAGTAACAAATAAAAGACAGATTTCACTTGTGTATATATAATACCCACTACGGTTCTAACATTTCGATACAGTCTGTACATAAGGATTAATACTAGAAGGGCAAACCAGATGAATATAACATAAAGGCTATTCAGCATAAACACATATTATGGCAATTCGACGTTTGACTTTAATTAGGACATCAATTTTTACTTAATGTAATAAAAATTTAATGACAAGAGTAATGAAGTAAATTTAGCTCCCGACAGCTAGTCCTTAAACGCTGTGTTCTGTACACGTCAAAAGAGAGCCTTTGTATTCATAGCTCTATATTACCCACGCTTAATACCTGGTGTTTGTACTAATTAAACAGATCTGTGTAAGCGCACTACCAGAAGCAACATTGGCTTATAAATGAAACCGCTCGTGTGACAGCATTACCTCGTTCAAGTCAAAATGGGTATTTAAATGTTAAACATCAGTTAACGAATCTAACTAAGCAAGGACAAGTCCTTCCATAAAGTCAATTACAAATTTCAACCGATTTCCTAAACTATAACTATTTTTCAACGAGCTTGACCGTAGTAGTAAGATTTGATACACAAGTACTAATAAACAAGGCACATGAAATGCAACGAGTAGCAAAAAGGTTGCACTGAACGCAATTTAATTACATTTAATAATTGATTGTACGTACAGCACCTTGGGTCGACAAAAAACTGTGACAGCTATCAAACCTTTTTCATGAAGCAACGGATCCCGTGCCCTAGTTTGACATCAGCAGGATTGGATCCATTTAACTCGGAGCTGTCAAGTAAATTTGAAACGTCAAAGAGCTGTCCCCAATGAAGAATTTGGCTGCCTATTAAACTTCGTACGAAGTCTGTACGAAGTCCCGTACAAAGTCCCGTACAAAGTCCCGTACAAAGTCTGGTACAAAGTCTAGTACAAAGTCCAGTACAAAGTCCAGTACAAAGTCCAGTACAAAGTTTCCAAGGATCAAGCAGAGATCATTGCATAGCACTATTTAGCGGAATACGATCCATGGAGACTTTCAAGCACTACAATTCCATCACAAATAGGCACAAACGGCAAGAGAAAACCAAATTTCTTGGCTCAAAATAAGCGGCTTACAATTCCATTCCGAAATGGACGAAAAAACAGCAAGACAAAAGACAATACCCAAACAAACAATTTTCCTGTTTCGTTACATGAGCGCCACCTATCTCAGAATGTCAGAGCTTAGAATCGAGATCTGCAATAATGCACTATCTGTTTTGCATAAAATCAGACGCTCCAAGTGTTCAAAAATTAGAATGTAACAGACGTCTGGGACGTCTGGGACGTTAGGGACATCTAGGACGTCTGGGACGTCTGGGACGTTAGGAACATACGGGACATCTGGGACGTCTGGGACGTTAGGGTCATATGGGACATTTAGGACGTCTGGGACTTTAGGGACATATGGAACATCTAGGACGCCTGGGACATTAGGGACATATGGGACATATGAGATATCTGGGACGTCTGGGACGTTAAGGACATATGGCACATCTGGGATGTCTGGGACGTTAAGGACATATGGGACATCTAGGACGTCTGGGACGTCTGGGACATTAGGGACATATGGGACATATGAGACATCTGGGACGTGTGGGACGTTAGGGACATATGGCACATCTGGGATGTCTGGGACGTTAGGGACATATGGGACATCTAGGACGTCTGGGACGTCTGGAACATTAGGGACATATGGGACATATGAGACATCTGGGACTCCTGGGACGTTAGGACATATGGGACATATGGGACATCTGGGACGTCTGGGACGTTAGGGACATATGGGACATATGAGACATCTGGGACTCCTGGGACGTTAGGACATATGGGACATATGGGACGTCTGGGACGTCTGGGACGTTAGGAACATACGGGACAGCTGGGACGTCTGGGACGTTAGGGACATATGGGACATTTAGGACGTCTGGGACGTTAGGGACATATGGAACATCTAGGACGCCTGGGACATTAGGGACATATGGGACATATGAGACATCTGGAACGTCTGGGCCGTTAAGGACATATGGGACATTTAGGACGCTTGGGACATTAGAGACATAAGGGACATATGGGACATCGGGGACGCCTGGGACATTAGGGACATATGGGACATATGGGACTTCTGGGACGTCTGGGACGTCTGGGACGTTAGGGACATATGGGACATTTAGGACGTCTGGGACGTTAGGGACATATGGAACATCTAGGACGCCTGGGACATTAGGGACATATGGGACATATGAGACATCTGGAACGTCTGGGCCGTTAAGGACATATGGGACATTTAGGACGCTTGGGACATTAGAGACATAAGGGACATATGGGACATCGGGGACGCCTGGGACATTAGGGACATATGGGACATATGGGACTTCTGGGACGTCTGGGACGTCTGGGACGTTAGGAACATTTAGGACGTCTGGGACGTTACGGACATATAGGACATCTAGGACGTCTGGGAAGTTAGGAACATATGGGACATCTAGCACGTCTGGGACGTTAGGGACATTTCGGACGTCTGGGACGTTTGGGACATATAGGACATCTAGGACGCTTGGGAAGATAGGGACATGTGGGACATCTAGGACGTCTGGGACGTTAGGGACATATGGAACATCTAGGACGCCTGGGACATTCGAGACATCTGCGACATTTGGGACGTCTGGGACGTTAGGGACATGTGGGATATCTGGGATGTCTGGGACATTAAGGACATATGGGACATATGGGACATCTGGGACGTCTGGGACGTCTGGGACGTTAGGGACATATAGGACATCTAGGACGTCTTTGACGTTAGGGGCATATGGGACATCTAGGAAGTCTGGGACATCTGGGACGTTAGGGACATACGGGACAGATGGGACGTCTGGCACGTTGGGGACATATGGGACATTTAGGACGTCTGGGACGTTAGGGACATATGGAACATCTAGGACGCCTGGGACATTTGAGACATATGGGACATTAGAGACATCTGCGACATTTGGGACGTCTGGGACGTTAGGGACATATGGAATATCTGGGATGTCTGGGACATTAGGGACATATGGGACATATGGCACATCTGGGACATTTGGGACGATAGACACTTATGGAACATCTGGGACGTCTGGGACGTTAGGGACATATGGGACATCTAGGACGTCTGGGACGTCTGGGACATTAGGGACATATGGGACAGCTGGGACGTCTGGGAAGTTAGGGACATATGGGACATTTAGTACGTTTGGGACGTTAGGGACATATGGAACATTTAGGACGCCTGGGACATTAAGGACATATGGGACATATGGAACATCTGGGACGTTTGGGACGTTAGGGACATGTGGGACATCTGGGACGTCTGGGACGTTAGGAACATATGGGACATCTAGGACGTGTGGGACGTCTGGGAAGTTAAAGACATATGGGACATTTAGGACGCCTGGGGCATTAGGGACATATAGGACATATGGGACATCTGGGGCGCCTGGGACATTAGTTACATATGGGACATATGGGACATCTGGGACGTATGGGACGTTAGGGACATATGGGACATCTGGGACGTCTGGGACGTTAGGGACATATAGGACATCTAGGACGTCTGGGACGTTAGGGACATATTGGACATCTAGGGCGTCTGGGACATCTGGGACGTTAGGGACATACGGGACAGCTGGGACGTATGGGACATTAGGGACATATGGGACATTTAGGACGTCTGGGACGTTAGGGACATATGGAACATCTAGGACGCCTGGGACGTTAGAAACATATGGGACATGTGGGACATCTGGGACGTCTGGGACGTTAGGGACATATTGAACATCTGGAACGTCTGGGACGTTAAGGACATATGGGACATCTAGGACGTCTGGGACGTTAGGGACATATAGGACATCTAGGACATCTGGGACGTTAGGGACATATGGGACATCTGGGACGTCTGGGACGTTAAGGACATATGAAACATCTAGGACGCCTGGGACGTCTGGGACATTTGGGACATATGGGACATATGTAACATCTCTGACGTCTGGGACGTCTGGGACGTTAGAGACATCTAGGACGTCTGGGACGTTAGGAACATACGGAACAGCTGGGACGTCTGGGACGTTAGGGACATATGGGACATTTAGGAAGTCTGGGACGTTAGGGACATATGGAACATCTAGGACGCCTTGGACATTAGGGACATATGGGACATATGAGACATCTGGGACGTCTGGGACGTTAAGGACATATGGGACATTTAGGACGCTTGGGGCATTAGGGACATAAGGGACATATGGGACATCGGGGACGCCTGAGACATTAGGGACATATGGGACATATGGGACATCTGGGACGTCTGGGACTTCTGGGACGTTAGGGACATATAGGACATCTAGGACGTCTGGGACGTTAGGGGCATATGGGACATCTAGGACGTCTGGGACATCTGGGACGTTAGGGACATACGGCACAGCTGGGACGTCTGAAACGTTGGGGACATATGGGACATTTAGGACGTCTGGGCGTTAGGGACATATGGGACATCTGGAACGTCAGGGACATTAGGGATATATGGGACATATTGGACATCTGTGACGTCTGGGACGTCTGGGACGTTAGGGACATATAGGACATCTAGGAAGTCGGGGTCGTTAAGGACATATAAGACATCTAGGACGTCTGGGACGTCTGGGACGTTAAGGACATATGGGACGGTTAGAACGCCTGGGACATTAGGGACATATGGGACATATGGGACATCTGTGACGTCTGGGACGTCTGGGACGTTAGGGACATATAGGACATCTAGGAAGTCGGGGTCGTTAGGGACATATGGGACATCTTGGACGTCTGGGACGTCTGGGACGTTAGGGACATACGGGACAGCTGGGCTGTCTGGGACGTTAGGGACATATAGGACATTTAGGACGTCTGGGACGTTAGGGACATATAAGACATCCAGGAAGTCGGGGTCGTTAGGGACATATAGGACATCTGTGACGTTTGGGACGTCTGGGACGTTAGGGACATATAGGACATCTAGGAAGTCGGGGTCGTTAGGGACATAAGGGACATGTGGGACGTCTGGGACGTCTGGGACGTTAGGGACATACGGGACAGCTGGGACGTCTGGGACGTTAGGGACATATAGAACATTTATAACGTCTGGGACGTTAGGGACATATGGAACATCTAGGACGCCTGGGACATTAGGGACATATGGGACATCTGGGACGTCTGAGACGTTAAGGACATATGGGACATCTAGGACGTCTGGGACGTCTGGGAAGTTAAGCACATATGGGACATATAGGACATCTGAGACGCCTGGGACATTAGGGACATATGGGACATATGAGACATCTGAGACGTCTGGGACGTTAGGGACATATGGGACATCTGAGACGCCTGGGACATTAGGGACATATGGAACAAATGGGACATCTGGGACGTCTGGGACGTCTGGGACGTTAGGGACATATAGGACATCTAGGACGTCTGGGACGTTAGGGACATATGGGACATCTAGGACGTCTGGGACGTCTGGGACGTTAGGGACATACGGGACAGCTGGGACGTCTGAGACGTTAGGGACATATGGGACATTTAGGACGTCTGGGACGTTAGGGACATATAGAACATCTAGGACGCCTGGGACATTAGGGACATATGGGACATCTGATACGTCTGGGACGTTAGGGACATATGGCACCTATGGGACTTCTGGGACGTTAAGGACATATGGGACATCTAGGACGTCTGAGACGTCTGGGACGTTAAAAACATATGAGACATCTAGGACGTCTGGAAAGTCTGGGACGTTAAGGACATATGTGACATTTAGCACGCCTGAAACATTAGCGACATATGGGACATATGGGACATCTGGGACGCCTAGGACATTAGGGACGTATGGGACATATGGGACATCTGGGACGTCTAAGACGTTATTGACATATGGGACACCTGGGACGTCTGGGACGTTAAGTACATATGGGACATCTAGGACGTCTGGGACGTTAACGACATATGGGACATTTAGGACGCTAGGAACATTTGGGACATATGGGACATATGGGACTCCTGGGACATTAGGGACATTTGGCACATATGGGACATCTGTAACGGCTGGGACGTTAGGGACATATAGGACATCTAGGACATCTGGGACGTTAGGGACATATACGACATCTAAGACGTCCGAGACGTCTGGGACGTTAGGGACATACGGGACAGCTGGGACGTCTGGGACGTTTGGGACATTAGGGACATATGGGACATATGAGACATCTGGGACGTCTGGGACGTTAAGGACATATGGCACATCTGGGATGTCTGGGACGTTAAGGATATATGGGACATCTAGGATGTCTGGGACGTCTGGGACATTAGGGACATATGGGACATATGAGACATCTGGGACGTCTGGGACGTTAGGGACATATGGCACATCTGGGATGTCTGGGACGTTAAGGACATATGGGACATCTAGGACGTCTGGGACGTCTGGGACATTAGGGACATATAGGACGTCTGGGACGTCTGGGACGTTAGGAACATACGGGACAGCTGGGACGTCTGGGACGTTAGGGACATATGGGACATTTAGGACGTCTGGGACGTTAGGAACATATGGAACATCTAGGACGCCTGGGACATTAGGGACATATGGGACATATGAGACATCTGGAACGTCTGGGCCGTTAAGGACATATGGGACATTTAGGACGCTTGGGACATTAGAGACATATGGGACATATGGGACATCGGGGACGCCTGGGACATTAGGGACATATGGGACATATGGGACTTCTGGGACGTCTGGGACGTCTGGGACGTTAGGAACATTTAGGACGTCTGGGACGTTAGGGACATATAGGACATCTAGGACGTCTGGGAAGTTAGGGACATATGGGACATCTAGCACGTCTGGGACGTCTGGGACGTTAGGGACATTTCGGACGTCTGGGACGTTAGGGACATATAGGACATCTAGGACGTCTGGGAAGATAGGGACATATGGGACATCTAGGACGTCTGGGACGTTAGGGACATATGGGATATTTAGGACGTCTGGGACGTTAGGGACATATGGAACATCTAGGACGCCTGGGACATTCGAGACATATGGGACATTAGAGACATCTGCGACATTTGGGACGTCTGGGACGTTAGGGACATATGGGATATCTGGGATGTCTGGGACATTAAGGACATATGGGACATATGGGACATCTGGGACGTCTGGGACGGCTGGGACGTTAGGGACATATAGGACATCTAGGACGTCTGGGACGTTAGGACCATATGGGACATCTAGGAAGTCTGGGACATCTGAGACGTTAGGGACATACGGGACAGCTGGGACGTCTGGGACGTTGGGGACATATGGGACATTTAGGACGTCTGGGACGTTAGGGACATATGGAACATCTAGGACGCCTGGGACATTCGAGACATATGGGACATTAGAGACATCTGCGACATTTGGGACGTCTGGGACGTTAGGGACATATGGGATATCTGGGATGTCTGGGACATTAGGGACATATGGGAGATATGGCACATCTGGGACATTTGGGACGATAGACACTTATGGAACATCTGGGACGTCTGGGACGTTAGGGACATATGGGACATCTAGGACGTCTGGGACGTCTGGGACATTAGGGACATACGGGACAGCTGGGACGTCTGAGAAGTTAGGGACATATGGGACATTTAGTACGTTTGGGACGTTAGGGACATATGGAACATTTAGGACGCCTACGACATTAAGGACATATGGGACATATGGGACATCTGGGACGTTTGGGACGTTAGGGACATGTGGGACATCTGGGACGTCTGGGACGTTAGGAACATATGGGACATCTAGGACGTGTGGGACGTCTGGGAAGTTAAGGACATATGGGACATTTAGGACGCCTGGGGCATTAGGGACATATAGGACATATGGGACATCTGGGGCGCCTGGGACATTAGTTACATATGGGACATATGGGACATCTGGGACGTATGGGACGTTAGGGACATATGGGACATCTGGGACGTCTGGGACGTTAGGGACATATAGGACATCTAGGACGTCTGGGACGTTAGGGACATATGGGACATCTAGGGCGTCTGGGACATCTGGGACGTTAGGGACATACGGGACATCTGGGACGTCTGGGACGTTAGGGACATATAGGACATTTAGGACGTCTGGGACGTTAGGGACATATGGAACATCTAGGACGCCTGGGACGTAAGAAACATATGGGACATGTGGGACATCTAGGACGTCTGGGACGTTAGGGACATATGGAACATCTGGAACGTCTGGGACGTTAAGGACATATGGGACATCTAGGACGTCTGGGACGTTAGGGACATATAGGACATCTAGGACATCTGGGACGTTAGGGACATATGGGACATCTGGGACGTCTGGGACGTTAAGGACATATGAAACATCTAGGACGTCTGGGACGTCTAGGACATTTGGGACATATGGGACATATGTAACATCTCTGACGTCTGGGACGTCTGGGACGTTAGAGACATCTAGGACGTCTGGGACGTTAGGAACATACGGGACAGCTGGGACGTCTGGGACGTTAGGGACATATGGGACATTTAGGACGTCTGGGACGTTAGGGACATATGGATCATCTAGGACGCCTTGGACATTAGGGACATATGGGACATATGAGACATCTGGGACGTCTGGGACGTTAAGGACATATGGGACATTCAGGACGCTTGGGGCATTAGGGACATAAGGGACATATGGGACATCGGGGACGCCTGGGACATTATGGACATATGGGACATATGGGACATCTGGGACGTCTGGGACTTCTGGGACGTTAGGGACATATAGGACATCTAGGACGTCTGGGACGTTAGGGGCATATGGGACATCTAGGTCGTCTGGGACATCTGGGACGTTAGGGACATACGGCACAGCTGGGACGTCTGAAACGTTGGGGACATATGGATCATCTAGGACGCCTTGGACATTAGGGACATATGGGACATATGAGACATCTGGGACGTCTGGGACGTTAAGGACATATGGGACATTCAGGACGCTTGGGGCATTAGGGACATAAGGGACATATGGGACATCGGGGACGCCTGGGACATTATGGACATATGGGAAATATGGGACATCTGGGACGTCTGGGACTTCTGGGACGTTAGGGACATATAGGACATCTAGGACGTCTGGGACGTTAGGGACATATGGAACATCTAGGACGCCTGGGACGTCTGGGACGTTAAGGACATATGAGACATCTAGAACGTCTGGAAAGTCTGGGACGTTAAGGACATATGTGACATTTAGCACGCCTGAAACATTAGCGACATATGGGACATATGGGACATCTGATACGTCTGGGACGTTAGGGACATATGGGACATATGGGACGTCTGGGACGTTAAGGACATATGGGACATCTAGGACGTCTGAGACGTCTGGGACGTTAAGGACATATGAGACATCTAGGACGTCTGGAAAGTCTGGGACGTTAAGGACATATGTGACATTTAGCACGCCTGAAACATTAGCGACATATGGGACATATGGGACATCTGGGACGCCTAGGACATTAGGGACGTATGGGACATATGGGACATCTGGGACGTCTAAGACGTTATTGACATATGGGACACCTGGGACGTCTGGGACGTTAAGTACATATGGGACGTCTGGGACGTCTGGGACGTTAACGACATATGGGACATTTAGGACGCTAGGAACATTAGGGACATATGGGACATATGGGACTAATAGAACATTAGGGACATTTGGCACATATGGGACATCTGTAACGGCTGGGACGTTAGGGACATATAGGACATCTAGGACATCTGGGACGTTAGGGACATATAGGACATCTAAGACGTTCGAGACGTCTGGGACGTTAGGGACATACGGGACAGCTGGGACGTCTGGGACGTTTGTAACATTAGGGACATATAGGACATATGAGACATCTGGGACGTCTGGGACGTTAAGGACATATGGCACATCTTGGATGTCTGGGACGTTAAGGACATATGGGACATCTAGGATGTCTGGGACGTCTGGAACATTAGGGACATATGAGACATATGAGACATCTGGGACGTCTGGGACGTTAGGGACATATGGCACATCTGGGATGTCTGGGACGTTAAGGACATATGGGACATCTAGGACGTCTGGGACGTCTGTGACGTTAGGGACATATGGGACATATGAGACATCTGGGACTCCTGGGACGTTAGGACATATGGGACATATGGGACATCTGGGACGTCTGGGACGTTAGGGACATATGGGACATATGAGACATCTGGGACTCCTGGGACGTTAGGACATATGGGACATATGGGACGTCTGGGACGTCTGGGACGTTAGGAACATACGGGACAGCTGGGACGTCTGGGACGTTAGGGACATATGGGACATTTAGGACGTCTGGGACGTTAGGGACATATGGAACATCTAGGACGCCTGGGACATTAGGGACATATGGGACATATGAAACATCTGATACGTCTGGGCCGTTAAGGACATATGGGACCTTTAGGACGCTTGGGACATTAGAGACATAAGGGACATATGGGACATCGGGGACGCCTGGGACATTCGGGACATATGGGACATATGGGACTTCTGGGACGTCTGGGACGTCTGGGACGTTAGGAACATTTAGGACGTCTGGGACGTTAGGGACATATAAGACATTTAGGACGTCTGGGAAGTTAGGGACATATGGGACATCTAGCACGTCTGGGACGTCTGGGACGTTAGGGACATTTCGGACGTCTGGGACGTTAGGGACATCTACGACATTTGGGACGTCTGGGACGTTAGGGACATATGGGATATCTGGGATGTCTGGGACATTAAGGACATATGGGACATATGGGACATCTGGGACGTCTGGGACGTCTGGGACGCTAGGGACATATAGGACATCTAGGACGTCTGGGACGTTAGGGGCATATGGGACATCTAGGATGTCTGGGACATCTGGGACGTTAGGGACATACGGGACAGCTGGGACGTCTGGGACGTTGGGGACATATGGGACATTTAGAACGTCTGGGACGTTAGGGACATATGGAACATCTAGGACGCCTGGGACATTCGAGACATATGGGACATTAGAGACATCTGCGACATTTGGGACGTCTGGGACGTTAGGGACATATGGGATATCTGGGATGTCTGGGACATTAGGGACATATGAGACATATGGCACATCTGGGACATCTGGGACGATAGACACTTATGGAACATCTGGGACGTCTGGGACGTTAGGGACATATGGGACATCTTGGACGTCTGGGACGTCTGGGACATTAGGGACATACGGGACAGCTGGGACGTCTGGGAGTTAGGGAGATATGGGACATTTAGTACGTTTGGGACGTTAGGGACATATGGAACATTTAGGACGCCTGGGACATTAAGGACATATGGGACATATGGGACATCTGGGACGTTTGGGACGTTAGGGACATGTGGGACATCTGGAACGTCTGGGACGTTAGGAACATATGGAACATCTAGGACGTGTGGGACGTCTGGAAAGTTAAGGACATATGGGACATTTAGGACGCCTGGGGCATTAGGGACATATAGGACATATGGGACATCTGGGGCGCCTGGGACATTAGTTACATATGGGACATATGGGACATCTGGGACGTATGGGACGTTAGGGACATATGGGACATCTGGGACGTCTGGGACGTTAGGGACATATAGGACATCTAGGACGTCTGGGACGTTAGGGGAATATGGGACATCTAGGAAGTCTGGGACATCTGGGACGTTAGGGACATACGGGACAGCTGGGACGTCTGGGACGTTGGGGACATATGGGACATTTAGAACGTCTGGGACGTTAGGGACATATGGAACATCTAGGACGCCTGGGACATTCGAGACATATGGGACATTAGAGACATCTGCGACATTTGGGACGTCTGGGACGTTAGGGACATATGGGATATCTGGGATGTCTGGGACATTAGGGACATATGAGACATATGGCACATCTGGGACATCTGGGACGATAGACACATATGGAACCTCTGGGACGTCTGGGACGTTAGGGACATATGGGACATCTTGGACGTCTGGGACATTCGAGACATATGGGACATTAGAGACATCTGCGACATTTGGGACGTCTGGGACGTTAGGGACATATGGGATATCTGGGATGTCTGGGACATTAGGGACATATGAGACATATGGCACATCTGGGACATCTGGGACGATAGACACTTATGGAACATCTGGGACGTCTGGGACGTTGGGGACATATAGGACATTTAGAACGTCTGGGACGTTAGGGACATATGGAACATCTAGGACGCCTAGGACATTCGAGACATATGGGACATTAGAGACATCTGCGACATTTGGGACGTCTGGGACGTTAGGGACATATGGGATATCTGGGATGTCTGGGACATTAGGGACATATGAGACATATGGCACATCTGGGACATCTGGGACGATAGACACTTATGGAACATCTGGGACGTCTAGGACATTAGGGACATACGGGACAGCTGGGACGTCTGGGACGTTAGGGAGATATGGGACATTTAGTACGTTTGGGACGTTAGGGACATATGGAACATTTAGGACGCCTGGGACATTAAGGACATATGGGACATATGGGACATCTGGGACGTTTGGGACGTTAGGGACATGTGGGACATCTGGGACGTCTGGGACGTTAGGAACATATGGAACATCTAGGACGTGTGGGACGTCTGGAAAGTTAAGGACATATGGGACATTTAGGACGCCTGGGGCATTAGGGACATATAGGACATATGGGACATCTGGGGCGCCTGGGACATTAGTTACATATGGGACATATAGGACATCTGGGACGTATGGGACGTTAGGGACATATGGGACATCTGGAACGTCTGGGACGTTAGGGACATATAGGACATCTAGGACGTTTGTGACGTTAGGGACATATGGGACATCTAGGGCGTCTGGGACATCTGGGACGTTAGGGACATACGGGACAGCTGAGACGTATGAGACATTAGGGACATATGGGACATTTAGGACGTCTGGGACGTTAGGGACATATGGAACATCTAGGACGCCTGGGACGTTAGAAACATATGGGACATGTGGGACATCTGGGACGTCTGGGACGTTAGGGACATATGGAACATCTGAAACGTCTGGGACGTTAAGGACATATGGGACATCTAGGACGTCTGGGACTTTAGGGACATATAGGACATCTAGGCCATCTGGGACGTTAGGGACATATGGGACATCTGGGACGTCTGGGACGTTAAGGACATATGAAACATCTAGGACGTCTGGGACGTCTGGGACATTTGGGACATATGGGACATATGTAACATCTCTAACGTCTGGGACGTCTGGGACGTTAGAGACATCTAGGACGTCTGGGACGTTAGGAACATACGGGACAGCTGGGACGTCTGGGACGTTAGGGACATATGGGACATTTAGGACGTATGGGACGTTAAGGACATATGGAACATCTAGGACGCCTTGGACATTAGGGACATATGGGACATATGAGACATCTGGGACGTCTGGGACGTTAAGGACATATGGGACATTTAGGACGCTTGGGGCATTAGGGACATAAGGGACATATGGGACATCGGGGACGCCTGGGACATTAGGGACATATGGGACATATGGGACATCTGGGACGTCTAGGACTTCTGGGACGTTAGGGACATATAGGACATCTAGGACGTCTGGGACGTTAGGGGCATATGGGACATCTAGGACGTCTGGGACATCTGGGACGTTAGGGACATACACCACAGCTGGGACGTCTGAAACGTTGGGGACATATGGGACATTTAGGACGTCTGGGACGTTAGGGACATATGGAACATCTGGAACGTCTGGGACGTTAAGGACATATAAGACATCTAGTACGTCTGGGACATTCGAGACATATGGGACATTAGAGACATCTGGGTCGTCTGGGACGTTAGGGACATATGGGACATCTGGAACGTCTGGGACGTTAAGGACATATAAGACATCTAGGACGTCTGGGACGTCTGGGACGTTAAGGACATATGGGACATTTAGAACGCCTGGGACATTAGGGACATATGGGATATATGGGACATCTGTGACGTCTGGGACGTCTGGGACGTTAGGGACATATAGAATATCTAGGAAGTCGAGGTCGTTAGAGACATATGGGACATCTAGGGCGTCTGGGACGTCTGGTACGTTAGAGACATACGGGACAGCTGGGCTGTCTGGGACGTTAGGGACATATAAGACATCTAGGACGCCTGGGACATTCGAGACATATGGGACATTAGAGACATCTGGGTCGTCTGGGACGTTAGGGACATATGGGACATCTGGAACGTCTGGGACGTTAAGGACATATAAGACATCTAGGACGTCTGGGACGTCTGGGACGTTAAAGACATATGGGACATTTAGAACGCCTGGGACATTAGGGACATATGGGACATATGGGACATCTGTGACGTCTGGGACGTCTGGGACGTTAAAGACATATAAGACATCTAGGAAGTCAAGGTCGTTAGGGACATATGGGACATCTAGGACGTCTGGGACGTCTGGGACGTTAAAGACATATAAGACATCTAGGAAGTCAAGGTCGTTAGGGACATATAGGACATTTAGGACGTCTGGGACGTTAGGGACATATAGGACATCCAGGAAGTCGGGGTCGTTAGGGACATATGGGACATCTAGGACGTCTGGGACGTCTGGGACGTTAGGGACATATGGGACATTTAGGACGTCTGGGACGTTAGGGACATATAAAACATCTAGGACGCCTGGGACATTAGGGACATATGGGACATTTGAGACGTCTGGGACGTTAGGGACAGCTGGGCTGTCTGGGACGTTAGGGACATATAGGTCATTTAGGACGTCTGGGACGTTAGGGACATATGGAACATCTAGGACGCCTGGGACATTAGGGACACATGGGACATATGGGACATTTGAGACGTCTGGGACGTTAGGGACATATGGGACATCTGGGACGTCTGAGACGTTAAGGACATATGGGACATCTAGGACGTCTGGGACGTCTGGGAAGTTAAGCACATATGGGACATATAGGACATCTTAGACGCCTGGGACATTAGGGACATATGGGACATATGAGACATCTGAGACGTCTGGG
This sequence comes from Agriotes lineatus, assembly GCA_940337035.1. Taxonomy (NCBI): domain Eukaryota; kingdom Metazoa; phylum Arthropoda; class Insecta; order Coleoptera; family Elateridae; genus Agriotes; species Agriotes lineatus. The sequence goes on from CALNHX010005122.1 coordinate 79,118, forward strand.
ACGTTAGGGACATATGGGACATCTGAGACGCCTGGGACATTAGGGACATATGGAACAAATGGGACATCTGGGACGTCTGGGACGTCTGGGACGTTAGGGACATATAGGACATCTAGGACGTCTGGGACGTTAGGGACATATGGGACATCTAGGACGTCTGGGACGTCTGGGACGTTAGGGACATACGGGACAGCTGGGACGTCTGGGACGTAAGGGACATATGGGACATTTAGGACGTCTGGGACGTTAGGGACATATGAAACATCTAGCACGCCTGGGACATTAGGGACATATGGGACATCTGTTACGTCTGGGACGTTAGGGACATATGGGACATATGGGACGTCTGGGACGTTAAGGACATATGGGACATCTAGGACGTCTGGGACGTCTGGGACGTTAAGGACATATGAGACATCTAGGACGTCTGGAAAGTCTGGGACGTTAAGGACATATGTGACATTTAGCACGCCTGAAACATTAGCGACATATGGGACATATGGGACATCTAGGACGCCTAGGACATTAGGGACGTATGGGACATATGGGACGTCTAAGACGTTATTGACATATGGGACACCTGGGACGTCTGGGACGTTAAGTACATATGGGACATCTAGGACGTCTGGGACGTCTGGGACGTTAACGACATATGGGACATTTAGGACGCTAGGAACATTAGGGACATATGGGACATATGGGACTCCTGGAACATTAGGGACATTTGGCACATATGGGACATCGGTAACGGCTGGGACGTTAGGGACATATAGAACATCTAGGACATCTGGGACGTTAGGGACATATAGAACATCTAAAACGTCCGAGACGTCTGGGACGTTAGGGACATACGGGACAGCTGGGACGTCTGGGACGTTTGGGACATATAGAACATTTAGGACGCCTGGGACATTAGAGACATATGGGACATATGAGACATCTGGGACGTTTGGTATGTTAGGGACATATGGGATATCTGGAACGTCTGGGACGTTAAGGACATATGGGACATCTAGGACGTTTGGGACGTCTGGGACGTTAAGGACATATGGGACATTTAGGACGCCTGGGACATTAGGGACATATGGGACATCTAGGACGTCTGGGACGTCTGGGACGTTAAGGACATATAAGACATCTAGGACGTCTGGGACTTCTGGGACGTTAAGGACATATGGGGCATTTAGGACGTCTGGGAGGTTAGGGACATATGGATGATCTACAACGAAGGACATTAGGGACATATGGGATATATGGGACATCTGGGACGTCTGAAACGTTAAGGACATACGGGACAGCTGGGACGTCTGGGACGTTAGGGACATATGGAACATTTAAGACGTCTGGGACGTTAGGGACATATGGAACATCTAGGACGCCTGGCACATTAGGAACATGTGGGACATATGGGACATCTGGGACGTCTGGCACGTTAGGGACATATGGGACATCTAGGACGTCTGGGACGTCTGGAACGTGAAGGACATATGGGACATTTAGAACGCCTAAGACACTAGGGACATATGGGACATATGGGACATCTGGGACGCCTGGGACATTAGCAACATCTGGGACATAAGAAACATGTGGGACGTCTGGGACGTCTGGGACGTTAGGGACATATACTACATCTAGGACGACCGGGACGTTAGGGACATATGGGACATATAGAACGTCTGGGACGTCTGGGACGTTAAGGACATACGAGACAGTTGGGACGTCTGGGACGTTAAGGACATATGGGACATCTAGGACGCCTTGGACATTAGGGACGTATGGGACATATGGGACATCTGGGACGTCTAAGACGTTAGGGACATATGGGACATCTGGGACGTCTGGGACGTTAAGGACATATGGGACATCTAGGACGTCTGTAATGTCTGGGACGTTAAGGACATATGGGACATTTAGGACGCCTGGGACATTAGGAACTTATGGGAGATATGGGACATTTGGGTCGCCTGGGACATTAGGGACATATGGGACATCTGGGACGTCTGGGACGTCTGGGACGTTAGGGACATATGGGACATTTAAGACGTCTGGGACGTTAAGGACATATGGGACATCTAGAACGTTTGGGACGTCTGGGACGTTAAGGACATATGAGACATTTAAGACGCCTGGGACATTAGGGACATATGGGATATATGGGACATCTGGTACACCTGGGACATTAGGGACATATGGGACATATGGGACATATGGGACGTCTGGGACGTCTGGGACGTTAGGGACATACGGGACAGCTGGGACATCTGGGACGTTAGGAACATATAGGACATCCAGGAAGTCGGGGTCGTTAGGGACATATGGACATCTGTGACGTCTGGGACGTCTGGGACGTTAGGGACATATAGGACATCTAGGAAGTCGGGGTCGTTAGGGACATATGGGACATCTAGGACAGCTGGGACGTCTGGGACGTTAGAGACATATAGGACATTTAGGACGTCTGGGACGTTAGGGACATATGCAACATCTGGGACGTCTGAGACGTTAAGGACATATGGGACATCTAGGACGTCTGGGACGTCTGGGAAGTTAATCACATATGGGACATATAGGACATCTGAGACGCCTGGGACATTAGGGACATATGGGACATAAGGGACATCTGAGACGTCTGGGACGTTAGGGACATATGGGACATCTGAGACGCCTGGGACATTAGGGACATATGGGACATATGGGACATTTGAGACGTTTGGGACATTAGGGACATATGGGACATATGGGACATCTGAGACGTCTGGGACGTTAGGGACATATGGGACATCTGAGACGCCTGGGACATTAGGGACATATGAAACAAATGGGACATCTGGGACGTCTGGGACGTCGGGACGTTAGGGACATATAGGACATCTAGGACGTCTGGGACGTTAGAGACATATGGGACATCTAGGACGTCTGGGACGTCTGGGACGTTAGGGACAAACGGGACAGCTGGGACGTCTGGGACGTTAGGGACATATGGGACATTTAGGACGTCTGGGACGTTAGGGACATATGGAACATCTAGGACACCTGTGACATTAGGGACATATGGGACATGTGGGACGTCTGGGACGTTAGGGACATATGGGACATATGGGACGTCTGGGACGTTAAGGACATATGGGACATCTAGGACGTCTGGGACGTCTGGGACGTTAAGGACATATGAGACATCTAGGACGTCTGGGAAGTCTGGGAGGTTAAGGACATATGTGACATTTAGCACGCCTGAAACATTAGCGATATATGGGACATCTGGGACGCCTAGGACATTAGGGACGTATGGGACATATGGAACATCTGGGACGTTTAAGACGTTAGGGACATATGGGACACCTGGGACGTCTGGGACGTTAAGTACATATGGGACATCTAGGACGTCTGGGACGTCTGGGACGTTAACGACATATAGGACATTTAGGACGCTAGGAACATTAGGGACATATGGGACATATGGGACTCCTGGGACATTAGGGACATTTGGCATATATGGGACATCTGGGCGGCTGGGACGTTAGGGACATATAGGACATCTAGGACATCTGGGACGTTAGGGACATATAGGACATCTAAGACGTCCAAGACGTCTGGGACGTCTGGGACGTTAGGGACGTATGGGACATTTAGGACCCCTGGGACATTAGGGACATATGAGACATATGAGACATCTGGGACGTTTGGTATGTTAGAGACATATGGGACATCTGGGACGTCTGGGACGTTAGGGACATACGGGACAGCTGGGACGTCTGGGACGTTTGGGACATTAGGGACATATAGGACATATGAGACATCTGGGACGTCTGGGACGTTAAGGACATATGGCACATCTGGGATGTCTGGGACGTTAAGGACATATGGGACATCCAGGACGTCTGGGACGTTAGGGACATATAGGACATCTAGGACATCTGGGACGTTAAGGACATATAGGACATCTAAGACGTCCAAGACGTCTGGGACGTCTGGGACGTTAGGGACGTATGGGACATTTAGGACCCCTGGGACATTAGGGACATATGAGACATATGAGACATCTGGGACGTTTGGTATGTTAGAGACATATGGGACATCTGGGACGTCTGGGACGTTAGGGACATACGGGACAGCTGGGACGTCTGGGACGTTTGGGACATTAGGGACATATAGGACATATGAGACATCTGGGACGTCTGGGACGTTAAGGACATATGGCACATCTGGGATGTCTGGGACGTTAAGGACATATGGGACATCTAGGACGTCTGGGACGTCTGGGACGTTAGGGGCATACGGGACAGCCGGGCCGTCTGGGACGTTAGGGACATATGGGACATTTAGGAAGTCTAGGACGTTAGGAACATATGGAACATCTAGGACGCCTGGAACATTAGGGTCATATGGGACATATGGACATCTGGGACGTCTGGGACGTTAGGGACATATGGAACATCTGGGACGTCTGGGACGTTAAAGACATATGGGACATCTAGGACGTCTGGGACCTCTGGGACGTTAAGGACATATGGGACATTTAGGACGCCTGGAACATTAGGGTCATATCGGACATATGGCACATCTGGAACGCCTGGGACATTAGGAACATGTGGGACATATAAGACATCTGAGACGTCTGGGACGTCTGGGACGTTAGGGACATATAGGACATCTAGAACGTCTGGGACGGATGAGACATATGGGACATCTAAGACGTCTGAGACGTTAGGGACGTACGGGACATTGAGGACGTCTGGGACGTTAGGGACATTTGGAACATCTGGGGCGTTTGGGACATTAGGGACATATAGAACATATGGGACATCTGGGACGTCTGGGACGTTAGGGACATATGGGACATCTGGGACGTCTGGGACGTTACGGACATATGGGACATCTAGGACGTCTGGGACGTCTGGGACGTTAAGGACATATGTGACATTTAGGACGCCTGGGACATCAGGGACATATGGGACATATGGGACATCTGGAACGCATGGGACATTGGGGACATATGGGACATATGGGACATCTGGGACGTCTGGGACGTTACAGACATATGGGACATCTGGGACGTCTGGGACGTTGAGGACATATGGGACATTTAGGACGCCTGGGACATTAGGGACATATGGGACATATGGGACATCTGGGACGTCTGGGACGTTAAGGACATATGAGACATCTGAGACGTCTGGGACGTTAGGGACATATGGGACATCTGGGACGTCTGAGACGTTAAGGACATATGGGACATCTAGGACGTCTGGGACGTCTGGAAAGTTAAGCACATATGGGACATATAGGACATCTGAGACGCCTGGGACATTAGGGACATATGGGACATATAGGACATCTGAGACGTCTGGGACGTTAGGGACATATGGGACATCTGAGACGCCTGAGACATTAGGGCCATATGGAACAAATGGGACATCTGGGACATCTGGGACGTCTGGGACGTTAAGGACATATGGGACATCTAGGACGTTTGGGACGTCTAGGACGTTAAGGACATATGGGACATTTAGGACCCCTGGGACATTAGGGACATATGGGACATCTAGGACGCCTGGGACATTACGGACTATTGCAACATATGGGACATCTGGGACGTCTGGGACGTCTGGGACGTTAAGGACATATAAGACATCTAGGACGTCTTGGACGTCTGGGTCGTTAAGAACATATGGGGCATCTAGGACGTCTGGGACGTTAGGGACATATGGATGATCTACAACGCTTGGGACATTAGGGACATATAGGATATATGGGACATCTGGGGCGTCTGGAACGTTAGGGACATACGGGACAGCTGGGACGTTTGGGACGTTAGGGACATATGGAACATTTAGGACGTCTGGGACGTTAGGGTCATATGGAACATCAAGGACGCCTGGGACATTTGGGACATATGGGACATCTGAGACGTCTGGGACGTTAGGGACATATGGGACTAATGGGACTTCTGGAACGTTAAGGACATATGGGACATCTAGGATGTCTGGGACGTTAAGGACATATGAGACATCTAGGACGTCTGGGAAGTCTGGGACGTTAAGGACATATGTGACATTTAGCACGCCTGAAACATTAGCGACATATGGGACATCTGGGACGCCTAGGACATTAGGGACGTATGGGACATATGGGACTTCTGGGACGTCTAAGACGTTAGGGACATATGGGACATCTGGGATTTCTGGGACGTTAAGGACATATGGGACATTTAGGACGTCTGGGGCGTCTGGGACGTTAACGACATATGAGACATTAAGGACGCTAGGGACATTAGGGACATATGGGACATATGGGACTCCTGGGATATTAGGGACATTGGGCACATATGGGACATCTGGGACGGCTGGTACGTTAGGGACATATGTGACATCTAGGACATCTGGGACGTTAGGGACATATGGGACATCTAAGAAGTCTGAGACGTCTGGGACGTTAGGGACATTTGGAACATCTAGGGCGTTTGGGACATTAGGGACATATAGAACATATGGGACATCTGGGACGTCTGGGACGTTAGGGACATATGGGACATCTGGGACGTCTGGGACGTTACGGACATATGGGACATCTAGGACGTCTGGGACGTCTGGGACGTTAAGGACATATGTGACATTTAGGACGCCTGGGACATCAGGGACATATGGGACATATGGGACATCTAGAACGCATGGGACATTAGGGACATATGGGACATCTGGGACGTCTGGGACGTTACAGACATATGGGACATCTGGGACGTCTGGGACGTTGAGGACATATGGGACATTTAGGACGCCCGGGACATTAGGGACATATGGGACATATGGGACATTTGGGACGTCTGGGACGTTAAGGACATATGGGACATTTGAGACGTCTGAGACGTTAGGGACATATGGGACATCTGGGACGTCTGAGACGTTAAGGACATATGGGACATCTAGGACGTCTGGGACGTCTGGGAAGTTAAGCACATATGGGACATATAGGACATCTGAGACGCCTGGGACATTAGGGACATATGGGACATATGGGACATCTGAGACGCCTGAGACATTAGGGCCATATGGAACAAATGGGACATCTGGGACGTCTGGGAAGTCTGGGAGGTTAAGGACATATGTGACATTTAGCACGCCTGAAACATTAGCGACATATGGGACATATGGGACATCTGGGACGCCTAGGACATTAGGGACGTATGGGACATATGGGACATCTGGGACGTTTAAGACGTTAGGGACATATGGGACACCTGGGACGTCTGGGACGTTAAGTACATATGGGACATCTAGGACGTCTGGGACGTCTGGGAAGTTAAGCACATATGGGACATATAGGACATCTGAGACGCCTGGGACATTAGGGACATATGGGACATATGGGACATCTGAGACGCCTGAGACATTAGGGCCATATGGAACAAATGGGACATCTGGGACGTCTGGGAAGTCTGGGAGGTTAAGGACATATGTGACATTTAGCACGCCTGAAACATTAGCGACATATGGGACATATGGGACATCTGGGACGCCTAGGACATTAGGGACGTATGGGACATATGGGACATCTGGGACGTTTAAGACGTTAGGGACATATGGGACACCTGGGACGTCTGGGACGTTAAGTACATATGGGACATTTAGGACGCTAGGAACATTAGGGACATATGGGACATATGGGACTCCTGGGACATTAGGGACATTTGGCACATATGGGACATCTGGGACGGCTGGGGCGTTAGAGACATATAGGACATCTAGGACATCTGGGACGTTAGGGACATGTAGGACATCTAAGACGTCCAAGACGTCTGGGACGTCTGGGACGTTAGGGACGTATGGGACATTTAGGACCCCTGGGACATTAGGGACATATGGGACATATGAGACATCTGGGACGTTTGGTATGTTAGAGACATATGGGACATCTGGGACGTCTGGGACGTTAAGGACATATGGGACATCTAGGACGTTTGGGACGTCTGGGACGTTAAAGGCATATGGGACATTTAGGACCCCTGGGACATTAGGGACATATAGGACATCTAGGACGCCTGGGACATTACGGACTATTGCAACATATGAGACATCTGGGACGTCTGGGACGTCTGGGACGTTAAGGACATATAAGACATCTAGGACGTCTGGGACGTCTGGGACGTTAAGAACATATGGGGCATTTAGGACGTCTGGGACGTTAGGGACATATGGATGATCTACAACGCTTGGGACATTAGGGACATATAGGATATATGGGACATCTGGGGCGTCTGGAACGTTAGGGACATACGGGACAGCTGGGACGTTTGGGACGTTAGGGACATATGGAACATTTAGGACGTCTGGGACGTTAGGGACATATAGAACATTTAGGACGTCTGGGACGTTAGAGACATATGGGACATCTAGGACGTCTGGGACGTCTGGGACGTTAAGGACATATGGGACATTTAGGACGCCTAAGACATTAGGGACATATGGGACATATGGGACATGTGGGACGTCTGGGACGTCTGTGACGTTAGGGACATATGGAACATCTGGGACTTCTGGGACGTTAAGGACATATGGGACATCTAGGACGTCTGGGACGTTTGGGACGTTAAGGACATATGGGACATTTAGGACGCCTGGGACATTAGGGACATATGGGACATCTAGGACGTCTGGGACGTTTGGGACGTTAAGGGCATATGGGACATTTAGGACGCCTGGGACATTAGGGAAATATGAGACGTATGGTGCATCTGGGACGTCTGGAACGTCTGGGACGTTAGGGACATATAATTCATCTAGGACGTTTGAGACGTTAGGGACATATGGGACATCCAGGACGTCTGGTGCGTCTGGGACGTTAGGGACATACGGGACAGCCGGGCCGTCTGGGACGTTAGGGACATATGGGACATTTAGGACGTCTAGGACGTTAGGAACATATGGAACATCTAGGACGCCTGGAACATTAGGGTCATATGGGACATATGGACATCTGGGACGTCTGGGACGTTAGGGACATATGGAACATCTGGGACGTCTGGGACGTTAAAGACATATGGGACATCTAGGACGTCTGGGACCTCTGGGACGTTAAGGACATATGGGACATTTAGGACGCCTGGGACATTAGGGTCATATCGGACATATGGCACATCTGGAACGCCTGGGACATTAGGAACATGTGGGACATATAGGGCATCTGAGACGTCTGGGACGTCTGGGACGTTAGGGAGATATAGGACATCTAGGACGTCTGGGACGGATGAGACATATAGGACATCTAGGACGTCTGGGACGTTAGGGATATATGGGACATTGAGGACGTCTGAGACGTTAGGGACATTTGGAACATCTAGGGCGTTTGGGACATTAGGGACATATAGAACATATGGGACATCTGAGACGTCTGGGACGTTAGGGACATATGGGACATCTGGGACGTCTGAGACGTTACGGACATATGGGACATCTAGGACGTTTGGGACGTCTGGGACGTTAAGGACATATGTGACATTTAGGACGCCTGGGAGATCAGGGACATATGGGACATATGGGACATTTGGAACGCATGGGACATTAGGGAAATATGGGACATATGGGACATCTGGGACGTCTGGGACGTTACAGACATATGGGACATCTGGGACGTCTGGGACGTTGAGGACATATGGGACATTTAGGACGCCTGGGACATTAGGGACATATGGGACATATGGGACATCTGGGACGTCTGGGACGTTAAGGACATATGGGACATCTGAGACGTCTGGGACTTTAGGGACATATGGGACATCTGGGACGTCTGAGACGTTAAGGACATATGGGACATCTAGGACGTCTGGGACGTCTGGGAAGTTAAGCACATATGGGACATATAGAACATCTGAGACGCCTGGGACATTAGGGAGATATGGGACATATAGGACATCTGAGACGTCTGGGACGTTAGGGACATATGGGACATCTGAGACGCCTGAGACATTAGTGCCATATGGAACAAATGGGACATCTGGGACATCTGGGACGTCTGGGACGTTAAGGACATATGGGACATCTAGGACGTTTGGGACGTCTGGGACGTTAAGGACATATGGGACATTTAGGACCCCTGGGACATTAGGGACATATGGGACATCTAGGACGCCTGGGACATTACGGACTATTGCAACATATGGGACATCTGGGACGTCTGGGACGTCTGGGACGTTAAGGACATATAAGACATCTAGAACGTCTGGGACGTCTGGGTCGTTAAGAACATATGGGGCATTTAGGACGTCTGGGACGTTAGGGACATATGGATGATCTACAACGCTTGGGACATTAGGGACATATAGGATATACGGGACATCTGGGGCGTCTGGAACGTTAGGGACATACGGGACAGCTGGGACGTTTGGGACGTTAGGGACATATGGAACATTTAGGACGTCTGGGACGTTAGGGACATATGGAACATTTAGGACGTCTGGGACGTTAGGGACATATGGGACATCTAGGACGTCTGGGACGTCTGGGACGTTAAGGACATATGGGACATTTAGGACGCATAAGACATTAGGGACATATGGGACATATGGGACATCTGGGACGCCTGGGACATTAGGAACATATGGGACATAAAGGACATGTGGGACGTCTGGGACGTCTGGGACGTTAGGGACATATACTACATCTAGGACGTCCGGGACGTTAGGGACATATGGGACATATAGAACGTTTGGGACGTCTGGGACGTTAGGGACATACGGGACAGTTGGGACGTCTGGGACGTTAAGGACATATGGGACATTTAGGACGTCTGGAACGTTAGGGACATATGGAACATCTAGGACGCCTTGGACATTAGGGACATATGGGACATATGGGACATCTGGGACGTCTAAGAAGTTTGGGACATATGGGACATCTGGGACGTCTGGGACGTTAAGGACATATGGGACATCTAGGACGTCTATGATGTCTTGGACGTTAAGGACATATGGGACATTTAGGACGCCTGGGACATTAGGGACATATGGGAGATATGGGACATCTGGGTCGCCTGGGACATTATCGACATATGGGACATCTGGGACGTCTGGGACGTCTGGGACGTTAGGGACATATGGGACATTTAACACGTCTGGGACGTTAAGGACATATAAGACATCTAGAACGTTTGGGACGTCTGGGACGTTAAGGACATATAAGACATTTAAGACGCCTGGGATATTAGGGACATATGGGACATATGGGACTTCTGGGACACCTGGGACATTAGGGACATATGGAACATATGGGACATATGGAACATCTGGGGCGTCTGGGACGTTAAGGACATATGGAACATCTAGGACGTCTGAGACGTTAGGGACATATAGGACATCTAGGACGTCTGGGACGTTAGGGACATATGGGACATCTAGGGCGTCTGGGACGTCTGGGACATTAGGGACATACGGGACAGCTGAAACGTCTGGTACGTTAGGGACATCTGGCACGTTAGGGACATATGGAACATCTAGGACGCCTGGGACATTAGGGACATATGGGACATCTGGGACGTCCGGGACGGTAGCCACATATGGGACATCTAGGACGTCTGGAACGCCTGGGACGTTAAGGACATATAGGACATTTAGTACGCCTGGGACATTAGGGACATATGGGACATATAGGACATCTGGGACGCCTGGGACATTAGGGACATATGGGACATATAGGACATCTGGGACGTCTGGGACGTTTGGAACGTTAGGGACATATAATACATCTAGGACGTCTGAGAAGTTAGGGACATATGGGACATCTAGGACGTCTGGGACGTCTGGCACGTTAGGGACATACGGGACAGCCGGGACGTCTAGGACGTTAGGGACATATGGGACATCTAGGACGACTGGGACATTAGGGACATATGGGACATATGAGACATCTGTGACGTCTGTGACGTTAGGGACATATGGAACATCTGGGACGTCTGGGACGTTAAGGACATATGGGACATCTAGGACGTCTGGGACGTTTGGGACGTTAAGGACATATGCGACATTTAGGACGCCTGGGACATTAGGGACATATGGAACATCGGGGACATCTGGGACGATTGGGACATTAGGGAAATATGGGACGTATGGTGCATCTGGGACGTCTGGAACGTCTGGGACGTTAGGGACATATAATTCATCTAGGACGTTTGAGACGTTAGGGACATATGGGACATCTAGGACGTCTGGGACGTCTGGGACGTTAGGAACATACGGGACAGCCGGGCCGTCTGGGACTTTAGGGACATATGGGACATTTAGGACGTCTAGGACGTTAGGAACATATGGAACATCTAGGACGCCTGAAACATTAGGGTCATATGGGACATATGGACATCTGGGACGTCTGGGACGTTAGGACATATGGAACATCTGGGACGTCTGGGACGTTAAAGACATATGAGACATCTAGGACGTCTGGGACCTCTGGGACGTTAAGGACATATGGGACATTTAGGACGCCTGGGACATTAGGGTCATATCGGACATATGGCACATCTGGAACGCCTGGGACATTAGGAACATGTGGGACATATAGGACATCTGAGACGTCTGGGACGTTTGGGACGTTAGGGACATATAGGACATCTAGGACGTCTGGGACGGATGAGACATATGGGACATCTAGGACGTCTGGGACGTTAGGGACATATGGGACATTGAGGACGTCTGGGACGTTAGGGACATTTGGAACATCTAGGGCGTTTGGGACATTAGGGACATATAGAACATATGGGACATCTGGGACGTCTGGGACGTTAGGGACATATGGGACATCTGGGACGTCTGGGACGTTACGGACATATGGGACATCAGAGACATATGGGACATATGGGACATCTGGAACGCATGGGACATTAGGAACATATGGGACATATGGGACATCTGGGACTTCTGGGACGTTACAGACATATGGGACATCTGGGACGTCTGGGACGTTGAGGACATATGGGACATTTAGGACGCCTGGGACATTAGGGACATATGGGACATATGGTACATCTGGGACGTCTGGGACGTTAAGGACATATGGGACATCTGAGACGTCTGGGACGTTAGGGACATATGGGACATCTGGGACGTCTGAGACGTTAGGGACATATGGGACATCTGAGACGTCTGGGACGTTAGGGACATATGGGACATCTAGGACGTTTGAGACGTCTGGGAAGTTAAGCACACATGGGACATATAGGACATCTGAGACGCCTGGGACATTAGGGACATATGGGACATATTGGACATCTGAGACGTCTGGGACGTTAGGGACATATGGAACATCTGAGACGCCTGAGACATTAGGGCCATATGGAACAAATAGGACATCTGGAACGTCTGGGACGTCTGGGACGTTAGGGACATATAGGCCATCTAGGACGTCTGAGACATTAGGGACATATGGGACATTTAGGACGTCTGGGATGTTAGGGACATATGGAACATCTAGGACGCCTGGGACATTAGGGACATATGGGACATCTGAGACGTCTGGGACGTTAGGGACATATGGGACTAATGGGACGTCTGGGACGTTAAGGACATATGGGACATCTAGGACGTCTGGGACGTTAAGGACATATGAGACATTTAGGACGTCTGGGACGTTAGGGACATATGGAACATCTAGGACGCCTGGGACATTAGGGACATATGGGACATCTGGGACGTCTGGGACGTTAGGGACATATGGGACTAATGGGACGTCTGGGACGTTAAGGACATATGGGACATCTAGGACGTCTGGGACGTTAAGGACATATGAGACTAATGGGACGTCTGGGACGTTAGGGACATACGGGACAGCAGGGACGTCTGGGACGTTAGGAACATATGGGACATTTAGGACGTCTGGGACGTTAGGGACATATGGAACATCTAGGACGCCTGGGACATTAGGGACATATGGGACATCTGGGACGTCTGGGACGTTAGGGACATATGGGACTAATGGGACGTCTGGGACGTTAAGGACATATGGGACATCTAGGACGTCTGGGACGTTAAGGACATATGATTCATCTAGGACGTCTGAGAAGTCTGGGACGTTAAGGACATATGTGACATTTAGCACGCCTGAAACATTAGCGACATATGGGACATATGGGACATCTGGGACGCCTAGGACATTAGGGACGTATGGGAAATATGGGACATCTGGGACGTCTAAGACGTTAGGGACATATGGGACATCTGGGACTTCTGGGACGTTAAGGACATATGGGACATTTAGGACGTCTGGGGCGTCTGGGACGTTAACGACATATGGGACATTAAGGACGCTAGGGACATTAGGGACATATGGGACATATGGGACTCCTGGGACATTAGGGACATTGGGCACATATGGGACATCTGGGACGGCTGGGACGTTAGGGACATATAGGACATCTAGGACATCTGGGACGTTAGGGACATATGGGACATCTAAGACGTCTGAGACGTCTGGGACGTTAGGGACATACGGGACAGCTGGGACGTCTGGGACGTTAGGGACATATAGAACATCTAGGACGTCTGGGACATTAGAGACATATGAGACATATGAGACATCTGGGACGTTTGGGATGTTAGGGACATATGGGACATCTGGGACGTCTGGGACGTTAAGGACATATGGGACATCTAAAACGTTTGGGACGTCTGGGGCGTCTGGGACGTTAACGACGTATGGGACATTTAGGACGCCTGGGACATTAGATATATATGGGACATCTAGGACGCCTGGGACATTACGGACATATGCGACATATGGGACATCTGGGACGTCTGGGACGTCTGGGACGTTAAGGACATATAAGACATCTAGGACGTCTGGGACGTCTGGGTCGTTAAGGACATATGGGGCATTTAGGACGTCTAGGACGTTAGGGACATATGGATGATCTACAACGCCTGGGACATTAGGGACATATGGGATATATGGGATATCTGGGACGTCTGGCACGTTAGGGACATATGTGACATTTAGGACGTCTGGGACGTTAGGGACATATGGAACATCTAGGACGCCTGTCACATTAGGAACATGTGGGACATATGGGACATCTGGGACGTCTGGGACGTTAGGGACATATGGAACATCTAGGACGCCTGGGACATTAGGGACATATGGGACATCTGGGACGTCCGGGACGTTAGCCACATACGGGATATCTGGGACGTTTGGGACGTTAACGACATATGGGACATCTAGGACGTCTGGAACTTCTGGGACGTTAAGGACATATGGGACATTTAGTACGCCTGGAACATTAGGGACATATGGGACATATGGGACATCTGGGACGCCTGGGACATTAGGGACATATGGGACATATGGGACATCTGGGACGTCTGGGACGTTAGAGACATATAATACATCTAGGACGTTTGAGACGTTAGGGACATATGGAACATCAAGGACGTCTGGGACGTCTGGGACGTTAGGGACATACGGGACAGCCGGGACGTCTAGGACGTCAGGGACATATGGGACATCTAGGACGCCTAAGACATTAGGGACATATGGGACATATGACATCTGTGACGTCTGTGACGTTAGGGACATATGGAACATCTGGGACGTCTGGGACGTTAAGAACATATGGGACATCTAGGACGTCTGGGACGTTTGGGACGTTAAGGACATATGAGACATTTAGGACGCCTGGGACATTAGGGACATATGGGACATCGGGGACATCTGGGACGCCTGGGACATTAGGGAAATGTAAGACGTATGAGACATCTGGGACGTCTGGAACGTCTGGGACGTTAGGGAAATACTGGACAGCCGGGCCGTCTGGGACGTTAGGGACATATGGGACATTTAGGACGTCTAGGACGTTAGGAACTTATGGAACATCTAGGACGCCTGGAACATTAGAGTCATATGGGACATATGGGACATCTGGGACGTCTGGGACGTTAGGGACATATGGAACATCTGGGACGTCTGGGACGTTAAGGACATATGGGACATCTAGGACGTCTGGGACCTCTGGGACGTTAAGGACATATGGGACATTTAGGACGCCTGGGACATTAGGGTCATATCGGACATATGGCACATCTGGGACGCCTGGGACATTAGGAACATGTGGGACATATAGGACATTTGAGACGTCTGGGACGTTAGAGACATATGGGACATTTAGGACGCCTGGGGCATTAGGGACATATGGGACATATTAGACATCTGGGACGTTTGGAACGTTATGGACATATGGGACATCTAAGAAGTTTGGGACGTCTGGGACGTTAAAGACATATAGGACATTTAGGACGCCTGCGACATTAGGGACATATGGGACATATGGGACATCTGGGACGCCTGGGACATTAGGGACATATGGGACATATGGGACATCTGGGGCGTCTGGAACGTTAGGGACATACGGGACAGCTGGGACGTTTGGGACGTTGGGGACATATGGAACATTTAGGCCGTCTGGGACGTTAGGGACATATGGAACATTTAGGACGTCTGGGACGTTAGGGACATATGGGACATCTAGGACGTCTGGGACGTCTGGAACGTTAAGGACATATGGGACATTTAAGACGCATAAGACATTAGGGACATATGGGACATATGGGACATCTGGGACGCCTGGGACATTAGGAACATATGGGACATAAAGGACATGTGGGACGTCTGGGACGTCTGGGACGTTAGGGACATATACTACATCTAGGACGTCCGGGACGTTAGGGACATATGGGACATATAGAACGTCTGGGACGTCTGGGACGTTAGGGACATACGGGACAGTTGGGACGTCTGGGACGTTAAGGACATATGGAACATCTATGACGCCTTGGACATTAGGGACATATGGGACATATGGGACATCTGGGAGGTCTAAGAAGTTAGGGACATATGGGACATCTGGGACGTCTGGGACGTTAAGGACATATGGGACATCTAGGACGTCTATGATGTCTGGGACGTTAAGGACATATGGGACATTTAGGACGCCTGGGACATTAGGGACATATGGGACATATGGCACATCTGGGAGGTCTAAGAAGTTAGGGACATATGGGACATCTGGGACGTCTGGGACGTTAAGGACATATGGGACATCTAGGACGTCTATGATGTCTGGGACGTTAAGGACATATGGGACATTTAGGACGCCTGGGACATTAGGGACATATGGGAGATATGGGACATCTGGGTCGCCTGGGACATTATCGACATATGGGACATCTGGGACGTCTGGGACGTCTGGGACGTTAGGGACATATGGGACATTTAAGACGTCTGGGACGTTAAGGACTAATGGGACATCTAGAACGTTTGGGACGTCTGGGACGTTAAGGACATATGAGACATTTAAGACGCCTGGGATATTAGGGACATATGGGACATATGGGACATCTGGGACACCTGGGACATTAGGGACATATGGAACATATGGGACTAATGGGACATCTGGGGCGTCTGGGACGTTAAGGACATATGGAACATCTAGGACGTCTGAGACGTTAGGGACATATGGGACATCTGGGACGTCTGGGACGATAGGGACATATGGGACATCTGGGACGTCTGGGACGTTAGGGACATATAGGACATCTAGGACGTCTGGGACGTTAGGGACATATGGGACATCTAGGGCGTCTGGGACGTCTGGGACATTAGGGACATACGGGACAGCTGAAACGTCTGGTACGTTAGGGACATCTGGGACGTTAAGGACATATGGAACATCTAGGACGCCTGGGACATTAGGGACATATGGGACATCTGGGACGTCCGGGACGGTAGCCACATATGGGATATCTGGGACGTTTGGGACGTTAAGGACATATGGGACATCTAGGACGTCAGGAACGTCTGGGACGTTAAGGACATATAGGACATTTAGTACGCCTGGGACATTAGGGACATATGGGACATATAGGACATCTGGGACGCCTGGGACATTAGGGACATATGGGACATATAGGACATCTGGGACGTCTGGGACGTTTGGAACGTTAGGGACATATAATACATCTAGGACGTCTGAGACGTTAGGGACATATGGGACATCTAGGACGTCTGGGACGTCTGGCACGTTAGGGACATACGGGACAGCCGGGACGTCTAGGACGTTAGGGACATATGGGACATCTAGGACGACTGGGACATTAGGGACATATGGGACATATGAGACATCTGTGACGTCTGTGACGTTAGGGACATATGGAACATCTGGGACGTCTGGGACGTTAAGGACATATGGGACATCTAGGACGTCAGGGACGTTTGGGACGTTAAGGACATATGCGACATTTAGGACGCCTGGGACATTAGGGACATATGGGACATCGGGGACATCTGGGACGATTGGGACATTAGGGAAATATGGGACGTATGGTGCATCTGGGACGTCTGGAACGTCTGGGACGTTAGGGACATATAATTCATCTAGGACGTTTGAGACGTTAGGGACATATGGGACATCTAGGACGTCTGGGACCTCTGGGACGTTAAGGACATATGGGACATTTAGGACGCCTGGGACATTAGGGTCATATCGGACATATGGCACATCTGGGACGCCTGGGACATTAGGAACATGTGGGACATATAGGACATTTAAGACGTCTGGGACGTTAGAGACATATGGGACATCTAGGACGTCTGGGGCTTTAGGGACATTTGGAACATCTAGAGCGTTTGGAACATTAGGAACATATGGAACATATGGGACATCTGGGACGTCTGGGACGTTAGGGACATATGGGACATCTGGGACGTCTGGGACGTTAGGGACATATGGGACATCTGGAACGCCTGGGACGTTAAGGACATATGGGAGATCAAGGACGTCTGGGACGTCTGGGACGTTAAGGACATATGGGACATTTAGGACGCCTGGGACATCCGGGACATATGGGACATATGGGACATCTGGGACGCCTGGGACATTAGGGACATATGGGACATATGGGACATCTGGGACGTCTGGGACGTTAGGGACAAATGGGACATCTGGGACGTCTGGGACGTTAAGGACATATGGGACATCTAGCACGTCTGGGACGTCTGGGACGTTGAGGACATATGGGACATTTAGGACGCCTGGGGCATTAGGGACATATGGGACATATTAGACATCTGGGACGTCTGGAACGTTATGGACATATGGGACATCTAAGAAGTTTGGGACGTCTGGGACGTTAAAGACATATAGGACATTTAGGACGCCTGCGACATTAGGGACATATGGGACATATGGGACATCTGGGACGCCTGGGACATTAGGGACATATGGGACATATGGGACATCTGGGGCGTCTGGAACGTTAGGGACATACGAGACAGCTGGGACGTTTGGGACGTTAGGGACATATGGAACATTTAGGCCGTCTGGGACGTTAGGGACATATGGAACATTTAGGACGTCTGGGACGTTAGGGACATATGGGACATCTAGGACGTCTGGGACGTCTGGAACGTTAAGGACATATGGGACATTTAAGACGCATAAGACATTAGGGATATATGGGACATATGGGACATCTGGGACGCCTGGGACATTAGGTACATATGGGACATAAAGGACATGAGGGACGTCTGGGACGTCTGGGACGTTAGGGACATATACTACATCTAGGACGTCCGGGACGTTAGGGACATATGGGACATATAGAACGTCTGGGACGTCTGGGACGTTAGGGACATACGGGACAGTTGGGACGTCTGGGACGTTAAGGACATATGGAACATCTATGACGCCTTGGACATTAGGGACATATGGGACATATGGGACATCTGGGAGGTCTAAGAAGTTAGGGACATATGGGACATCTGGGACGTCTGGGACGTTAAGGACATATGGGACATCTAGGACGTCTATGATGTCTGGGACGTTAAGGACATATGGGACATTTAGGACGCCTGGGACATTAGGGACATATGGGACATATGGGACATCTGGGAGGTCTAAGAAGTTAGGGACATATGGGACATCTGGGACGTCTGGGACGTTAAGGACATATGGGACATCTAGGACGTCTATGATGTCTGGGACGTTAAGGACATATGGGACATTTAGGACGCCTGGGACATTAGGGACATATGGGAGATATGGGACATCTGGGTCGCCTGGGACATTATCGACATATGGGACATCTGGGACGTCTGGGACGTCTGGGACGTTAAGGACATATGGGACATTTAAGACGCCTGGGATATTAGGGACATATGGGACATATGGGACATCTGGGACACCTGGGACATTAGGGACATATGGAACATATGGGACATATGGGACATCTGGGGCGTCTGGGACGTTAAGGACATATGGAACATCTAGGACGTCTGAGACGTTAGGGACATATGGGACATCTGGGACGTCTGGGACGATAGGGACATATGGGACATCTGGGACGTCTAGGACGTTAGGGACATATAGGACATCTAGGACGTCTGGGACGATAGGGACATATGGGACATCTGGGACGTCTGGGACGTTAGGGACATATGGGACATCTGGGACGTCTGGGACGTTAGGGACATATAGGACATCTAGGACGTCTGGGACGTTAAGGACTAATGGGACATCTAGAACGTTTGGGACGTCTGGGACGTTAAGGACATATGAGACATTTAAGACGCCTGGGATATTAGGGACATATGGGACATATGGGACATCTGGGACACCTGGGACATTAGGGACATATGGAACATATGGGACATATGGGACATCTGGGGCGTCTGGGACGTTAAGGACATATGGAACATCTAGGACGTCTGAGACGTTAGGGACATATGGGACATCTGGGACGTCTGGGACGTCTGGGACGTTAAGGACATATAAGACATCTAGGACGTCTGGGACGTCTGGGACGTTAAGAACATATGGGGCATTTAGGACGTCTGGGACGTTAGGGACATATGGATGATCTACAACGCTTGGGACATTAGGGACATATAGGATATATGGGACATCTGGGGCGTCTGGAACGTTAGGGACATACGGGACAGCTGGGACGTTTGGGACGTTAGGGACATATGGAACATTTAGGACGTCTGGGACGTTAGGGACATATGGAACATTTAGGACGTCTGGGACGTTAGGGACATATGGAACATCTGGGACGTCTGGGACGTTAAGGACATATGGGACATCTAGGACGTCTGGGACGTTTGGGACGTTAAGGACATATGCGACATTTAGGACGCCTGGGACATTAGGGACATATGGGACATCGGGGACATCTGGGACGATTGGGACATTAGGGAAATATGGGACGTATGGTGCATCTGGGACGTCTGGAACGTCTGGGACGTTAGGGACATATAATTCATCTAGGACGTTTGAGACGTTAGGGACATATGGGACATCTAGGACGTCTGGGACCTCTGGGACGTTAAGGACATATGGGACATTTAGGACGCCTGGGACATTAGGGTCATATCGGACATATGGCACATCTGGGACGCCTGGGACATTAGGAACATGTGGGACATATAGGACATTTAAGACGTCTGGGACGTTAGAGACATATGGGACATCTAGGACGTCTGGGGCTTTATTGACATTTGGAACATCTAGGGCGTTTGGAACATTAGGAACATATGGAACATATGGGACATCTGGGACGTCTGGGACGTTAGGGACATATGGGACATCTGGGACGTCTGGGACGTTAGGGACATATGGGACATCTGGAACGCCTGGGACGTTAAGGACATATGGGAGATCAAGGACGTCTGGGACGTCTGGGACGTTAAGGACATATGGGACATTTAGGACGCCTGGGACATCCGGGACATATGGGACATATGGGACATCTGGGACGCCTGGGACATTAGGGACATATGGGACATATGGGACATCTGGGACGTCTGGGACGTTAGGGACATATGGGACATCTGGGACGTCTGGGACGTTAAGGACATATGGGACATCTAGCACGTCTGGGACGTCTGGGACGTTGAGGACATATGGGACATTTAGGACGCCTGGGGCATTAGGGACATATGGGACATATTAGACATCTGGGACGTCTGGAACGTTATGGACATATGGGACATCTAAGAAGTTTGGGACGTCTGGGACGTTAAAGACATATAGGACATTTAGGACGCCTGCGACATTAGGGACATATGGGACATATGGGACATCTGGGACGCCTGGGACATTAGGGACATATGGGACATATGGGACATCTGGGGCGTCTGGAACGTTAGGGACATACGGGACAGCTGGGACGTTTGGGACGTTAGGGACATATGGAACATTTAGGCCGTCTGGGACGTTAGGGACATATGGAACATTTAGGACGTCTGGGACGTTAGGGACATATGGGACATCTAGGACGTCTGGGACGTCTGGAACGTTAAGGACATATGGGACATTTAAGACGCATAAGACATTAGGGATATATGGGACATATGGGACATCTGGGACGCCTGGGACATTAGGAACATATGGGACATAAAGGACATGAGGGACGTCTGGGACGTTTGGGACGTTAGGGACATATACTACATCTAGGACGTCCGGGACGTTAGGGACATATGGGACATATAGAACGTCTGGGACGTCTGGGACGTTAGGGACATACGGGACAGTTGGGACGTCTGGGACGTTAAGGACATATGGAACATCTATGACGCCTTGGACATTAGGGACATATGGGACATATGGGACATCTGGGAGGTCTAAGAAGTTAGGGACATATGGGACATCTGGGACGTCTGGGACGTTAAGGACATATGGGACATCTAGGACGTCTATGATGTCTGGGACGTTAAGGACATATGGGACATTTAGGACGCCTGGGACATTAGGGACATATGGGACATATGGGACATCTGGGAGGTCTAAGAAGTTAGGGACATATGGGACATCTGGGACGTCTGGGACGTTAAGGACATATGGGACATCTAGGACGTCTATGATGTCTGGGACGTTAAGGACATATGGGACATTTAGGACGCCTGGGACATTAGGGACATATGGGAGATATGGGACATCTGGGTCGCCTGGGACATTATCGACATATGGGACATCTGGGACGTCTGGGACGTCTGGGACGTTAGGGACATATGGGACATTTAAGACGCCTGGGATATTAGGGACATATGGGACATATGGGACATCTGGGACACCTGGGACATTAGGGACATATGGAACATATGGGACATATGGGACATCTGGGGCGTCTGGGACGTTAAGGACATATGGAACATCTAGGACGTCTGAGACGTTAGGGACATATGGGACATCTGGGACGTCTGGGACGATAGGGACATATGGGACATCTGGGACGTCTAGGACGTTAGGGACATATAGGACATCTAGGACGTCTGGGACGATAGGGACATATGGGACATCTGGGACGTCTGGGACGTTAGGGACATATGGGACATCTGGGACGTCTGGGACGTTAGGGACATATAGGACATCTAGGACGTCTGGGACGTTAAGGACTAATTGGACATCTAGAACGTTTGGGACGTCTGGGACGTTAAGGACATATGAGACATTTAAGACGCCTGGGATATTAGGGACATATGGGACATATGGGACATCTGGGACACCTGGGACATTAGGGACATATGGAACATATGGGACATATGGGACATCTGGGGCGTCTGGGACGTTAAGGACATATGGAACATCTAGGACGTCTGAGACGTTAGGGACATATGGGACATCTGGGACGTCTGGGACGTCTGGGACGTTAAGGACATATGGGGCATTTAGGACGTCTGGGACGTTAAGAACATATGGGGCATTTAGGACGTCTGGGACGTTAGGGACATATGGATGATCTACAACGCTTGGGACATTAGGGACATATAGGATATATGGGACATCTGGGGCGTCTGGAACGTTAGGGACATACGGGACAGCTGGGACGTTTGGGACGTTAGGGACATATGGAACATTTAGGACGTCTGGGACGTTAGGGACATATGGAACATTTAGGACGTCTGGGACGTTAAGGACATATGGGACATTTAGGACGCATAAGACATTAGGGACATATGGGACATATGGGACATCTGGGACGCCTGGGACATTAGGAACATATGGGACATAAAGGACATGTTTGACGTCTGGGACGACTGGGACGTTAGGGACATATACTACATCTAGGACGTCCGGGACGTTAGGGACATATGGGACATATAGAACGTTTGGGACGTCTGGGACGTTAGGGACATACGGGACAGTTGGGACGTCTGGGACGTTAAGGACATATGGGACATTTAGGACGTCTGGAACGTTAGGGACATATGGAACATCTAGGACGTCTAAGAAGTTTGGGACATATGGGACATCTGGGACGTCTGGGACGTTAAGGACATATGGGACATCTAGGACGTCTATGATGTCTGGGACGTTAAGGACATATGGGACATTTAGGACGCCTGGGACATTAGGGACATATGGGAGATATGGGACATCTGGGTCGCCTGGGACATTATCGACATATGGGACATCTGGGACGTCTGGGACGTCTGGGACGTTAGGGACATATGGGACATTTAACACGTCTGGGACGTTAAGGACATATGGGACATCTAGAACGTTTGGGACGTCTGGGACGTTAAGGACATATGAGACATTTAAGACGCCTGGGATATTAGGGACATATGGGACATATGGGACTTCTGGGACACCTGGCACATTAGGGACATATGGAACATATGGGACATATGGAACATCTGGGGCGTCTGGGACGTTAAGGACATATGGAACATCTAGGACGTCTGAGACGTTAGGGACATATGGGACATCTGGGACGTCTGGGACGATAGGGACATATGGGACATCTGGGACGTCTGGGACGTTAGGGACATATAGGACATCTAGGACGTCTGGGACGTTAGGGACATATGGGACATCTAGGGCGTCTGGGACGTCTGGGACATTAGGGACATACGGGACAGCTGAAACGTCTGGTACGTTAGGGACATCTGGCACGTTAGGGACATATGGAACATCTAGGACGCCTGGGACATTAGGGACATATGGGACATCTGGGACGTCCGGGACGGTAGCCACATATGGGACATCTAGGACGTCTGGAACGTCTGGGACGTTAAGGACATATAGGACATTTAGTACGCCTGGGACATTAGGGACATATGGGACATATAGGACATCTGGGACGCCTGGGACATTAGGGACATATGGGACATATAGGACATCTGGGACGTCTGGGACGTTTGGAACGTTAGGGACATATAATACATCTAGGACGTCTGAGAAGTTAGGGACATATGGGACATCTAGGACGTCTGGGACGTCTGGCACGTTAGGGACATACGGGACAGCCGGGACGTCTAGGACGTTAGGGACATATGGGACATCTAGGACGACTGGGACATTAGGGACATATGGGACATATGAGACATCTGTGACGTCTGTGACGTTAGGGACATATGGAACATCTGGGACGTCTGGGACGTTAAGGACATATGGGACATCTAGGACGTCTGGGACGTTTGGGACGTTAAGGACATATGCGACATTTAGGACGCCTGGGACATTAGGGACATATGGAACATCGGGGACATCTGGGACGATTGGGACATTAGGGAAATATGGGACGTATGGTGCATCTGGGACGTCTGGAACGTCTGGGACGTTAGGGACATATAATTCATCTAGGACGTTTGAGACGTTAGGGACATATGGGACATCTAGGACGTCTGGGACGTCTGGGACGTTAGGAACATACGGGACAGCCGGGCCGTCTGGGACTTTAGGGACATATGGGACATTTAGGACGTCTAGGACGTTAGGAACATATGGAACATCTAGGACGCCTGAAACATTAGGGTCATATGGGACATATGGACATCTGGGACGTCTGGGACGTTAGGACATATGGAACATCTGGGACGTCTGGGACGTTAAAGACATATGAGACATCTAGGACGTCTGGGACCTCTGGGACGTTAAGGACATATGGCACATCTGGAACGCCTGGGATATTAGGAACATGTGGGACATATAGGACATCTGAGACGTCTGGGACGTTTGGGACGTTAGGGACATATAGGACATCTAGGACGTCTGGGACGGATGAGACATATGGGACATCTAGGACGTCTGGGACGTTAGGGACATATGGGACATTGAGGACGTCTGGGACGTTAGGGACATTTGGAACATCTAGGGCGTTTGGGACATTAGGGACATATAGAACATATGGGACATCTGGGACGTCTGGGACGTTAGGGACATATGGGACATCTGGGACGTCTGGGACGTTACGGACATATGGGACATCTAGGACGTCTGGGACGTCTGGGACGTTACAGACATATGGGACATCAGAGACATATGGGACATCAGAGACATATGGGACATATGGGACATCTGGAACGCATGGGACATTAGGAACATATGGGACATATGGGACATCTGGGACTTCTGGGACGTTACAGACATATGGGACATCTGGGACGTCTGGGACGTTGAGGACATATGGGACATTTAGGACGCCTGGGACATTAGGGACATATGGGACATATGGGACATCTGGGACGTCTGGGACGTTAAGGACATATGGGACATCTGAGACGTCTGGGACGTTAGGGACATATGGGACATCTGGGACGTCTGAGACGTTAGGGACATATGGGACATCTGAGACGTCTGGGACGTTAGGAACATATGGGACATCTAGGACGTTTGAGACGTCTGGGAAGTTAAGCACACATGGGACATATAGGACATCTGAGACGCCTGGGACATTAGGGACATATGGGACATATTGGACATCTGAGACGTCTGGGACGTTAGGGACATATGGAACATCTGAGACGCCTGAGACATTAGGGCCATATGGAACAAATAGGACATCTGGAACGTCTGGGACGTCTGGGACATTAGGGACATATAGGCCATCTAGGACGTCTGAGACATTAGGGACATATGGGACATTTAGGACGTCTGGGACATTAGGGACATATGGGACATCTGAGACGTCTGGGACGTTAGGGACATATGGGACTAATGGGACGTCTGGGACGTTAAGGACATATGGGACATCTAGGACGTCTGGGACGTTAAGGACATATGAGACATTTAGGACGTCTGGGACGTTAGGGACATATGGAACATCTAGGACGCCTGGGACATTAGGGACATATGGGACATCTGGGACGTCTGGGACGTTAGGGACATATGGGACTAATGGGACGTCTGGGACGTTAAGGACATATGGGACATCTAGGACGTCTGGGACGTTAAGGACATATGAGACTAATGGGACGTCTGGGACGTTAGGGACATACGGGACAGCAGGGACGTCTGGGACGTTAGGAACATATGGGACATTTAGGACGTCTGGGACGTTAGGGACATATGGAACATCTAGGACGCCTGGGACATTAGGGACATATGGGACATCTGGGACGTCTGGGACGTTAGGGACATATGGGACTAATGGGACGTCTGGGACGTTAAGGACATATGGGACATCTAGGACGTCTGGGACGTTAAGGACATATGATTCATCTAGGACGTCTGAGAAGTCTGGGACGTTAAGGACATATGTGACATTTAGCACGCCTGAAACATTAGCGACATATGGGACATATGGGACATCTGGGACGCC
Source organism: Agriotes lineatus (assembly GCA_940337035.1). Classification (NCBI taxonomy): domain Eukaryota; kingdom Metazoa; phylum Arthropoda; class Insecta; order Coleoptera; family Elateridae; genus Agriotes; species Agriotes lineatus. Next base: position 106,695 of record CALNHX010005122.1, read on the forward strand.
TAGGACATTAGGGACGTATGGGAAATATGGGACATCTGGGACGTCTAAGACGTTAGGGACATATGGGACATCTGGGACTTCTGGGACGTTAAGGACATATGGGACATTTAGGACGTCTGGGACGTCTGGGACGTTAACGACATATGGGACATTAAGGACGCTAGGGACATTAGGGACATATGGGACATATGGGACTCCTGGGACATTAGGGACATTGGGCACATATGGGACATCTGGGACGGCTGGGACGTTAGGGACATAAAAGACATCTAGGACATCTGGGACGTTAGGGACATATGGGACATCTAAGACGTCTGAGACGTCTGGGACGTTAGGGACATACGGGACAGCTGGGACGTCTGGGACGTTAGGGACATATAGAACATCTAGGACGTCTGGGACATTAGAGACATATGAGACATATGAGACATCTGGGACGTTTGGGATGTTAGGGACATATGGGACATCTGGGACGTCTGGGACGTTAAGGACATATGGGACATCTAAAACGTTTGGGACGTCTGGGGCGTCTGGGACGTTAACGACGTATGGGACATTTAGGACGCCTGGGACATTAGGGATATATGGGACATCTAGGACGCCTGGGACATTACGGACATATGCGACATATGGGACATCTGGGACGTCTGGGACGTCTGGGACGTTAAGGACATATAAGACATCTAGGACGTCTGGGACGTCTGGGTCGTTAAGGACATATGGGGCATTTAGGACGTCTGGGACGTTAGGGACATATGGATGATCTACAACGCCTGGGACATTAAGGACATATGGGATATATGGGATATCTGGGACGTCTGGCACGTTAGGGACATATGTGACATATAGGACGTCTGGGACGTTAGGGACATATGGAACATCTAGGACGCCTGTCACATTAGGAACATGTGGGACATATGGGACATCTGGGACGTCTGGGACGTTAGGGACATATGGAACATCTTGGACGCCTGGGACATTAGGGACATATGGGACATCTGGGACGTCCGGGACGTTAGCCACATACGGGATATCTGGGACGTTTGGGACGTTAACGACATATGGGACATCTAGGACGTCTGGAACTTCTGGGACGTTAAGGACATATGGGACATTTAGTACGCCTGGAACATTAGGGACATATGGGACATATGGGACATCTGGGACGCCTGGGACATTAGGGACATATGGGACATATGGGACATCTGGGACGTCTGGGACGTTAGAGACATATAATACATCTAGGACGTTTGAGACGTTAGGGACATATGGAACATCAAGGACGTCTGGGACGTCTGGGACGTTAGGGACATACGGGACAGCCGGGACGTCTAGGACGTCAGGAACATATGGGACATCTAGGACGCCTAAGACATTAGGGACATATGGGACATATGACATCTGTGACGTCTGTGACGTTAGGGACATATGGAACATCTGGGACGTCTGGGACGTTAAGAACATATGGGACATCTAGGACGTCTGGGACGTTTGGGACGTTAAGGACATATGAGACATTTAGGACGCCTGGGACATTAGGGACATATGGGACATCGGGGACATCTGGGACGCCTGGGACATTAGGGAAATGTAAGACGTATGAGACATCTGGGACGTCTGGAACGTCTGGGACGTTAGGGAAATACTGGACAGCCGGGCCGTCTGGGACGTTAGGGACATATGGGACATTTAGGACGTCTAGGACGTTAGGAACTTATGGAACATCTAGGACGCCTGGAACATTAGGGTCATATGGGACATATGGGACATCTGGGACGTCTGGGACGTTAGGGACATATGGAACATCTGGGACGTCTGGGACGTTAAGGACATATGGGACATCTAGGACGTCTGGGACCTCTGGGACGTTAAGGACATATGGGACATTTAGGACGCCTGGGACATTAGGGTCATATCGGACATATGGCACATCTGGGACGCCTGGGACATTAGGAACATGTGGGACATATAGGACATTTGAGACGTCTGGGACGTTAGAGACATATGGGACATCTAGGACGTCTGGGGCTTTAGGGACATTTGGAACATCTAGGGCGTTTGGAACATTAGGAACATATGGAACATATGGGACATCTGGGACGTCTGGGACGTTAGGGACATATGGGACATCTGGGACGTCTGGGACGTTAGGGACATATGGGACATCTGGAACGCCTGAGACGTTAAGGACATATGGGAGATCTAGGACGTCTGGGACGTCTGGGACGTTAAGGACATATGGGACATTTAGGACGCCTGGGACATCCGGGACATATGGGACATATGGGACATCTGGGACGCCTGGGACATTAGGGACATATGGGACATATGGGACATCTGGGACGTCTGGGACGTTAGGGACATATGGGACATCTGGGACGTCTGGGACGTTAAGGACATATGGGACATCTAGCACGTCTGGGACGTCTGGGACGTTGAGGACATATGGGACATTTAGGACGCCTGGGGCATTAGGGACATATGGGACATATTAGACATCTGGGACGTCTGGAACGTTATGGACATATGGGACATCTAAGAAGTTTGGGACGTCTGGGACGTTAAAGACATATAGGACATTTAGGACGCCTGCGACATTAGGGACATATGGGACATATGGGACATCTGGGACACCTGGGACATTAGGGACATATGGGACATATGGGACATCTGGGGCGTCTGGAACGTTAGGGACATACGGGACAGCTGGGACGTTTGGGACGTTAGGGACATATGGAACATTTAGGCCGTCTGGGACGTTAGGGACATATGGAACATTTAGGACGTCTGGGACGTTAGGGACATATGGGACATCTAGGACGTCTGGGACGTCTGGAACGTTAAGGACATATGGGACATTTAAGACGCATAAGACATTAGGGACATATGGGACATATGGGACATCTGGGACGCCTGGGACATTAGGAACATATGGGACATAAAGGACATGTGGGACGTCTGGGACGTCTGGGACGTTAGGGACATATACTACATCTAGGACGTCCGGGACGTTAATGACATATGGGACATATAGAACGTCTGGGACGTCTGGGACGTTAGGGACATACGGGACAGTTGGGACGTCTGGGACGTTAAGGACATATGGATCATCTATGACGCCTTGGACATTAGGGACATATGGGACATATGGGACATCTGGGAGGTCTAAGAAGTTAGGGACATATGGGACATCTGGGACGTCTGGAACGTTAAGGACATATGGGACATCTAGGACGTCTATGATGTCTGGGACGTTAAGGACATATGGGACATTTAGGACGACGGGGACATTAGGGACATATGGGACATATGGCACATCTGGGAGGTCTAAGAAGTTAGGGACATATGGGACATCTGGGACGTCTGGGACGTTAAGGACATATGGGACATCTAGGACGTCTATGATGTCTGGGACGTTAAGGACATATGGGACATTTAGGACGCCTGGGACATTAGGGACATATGGGAGATATGGGACATCTGGGTCGCCTGGGACATTATCGACATATGGGACATCTGGGACGTCTGGGACGTCTGGGACGTTAGGGACATATGGGACATTTAAGACGTCTGGGACGTTAAGGACTAATGGGACATCTAGAACGTTTGGGACGTCTGGGACGTTAAGGACATATGAGACATTTAAGACGCCTGGGATATTAGGGACATATGGGACATATGGGACATCTGGGACACCTGGGACATTAGGGACATATGGAACATATGGGACATATGGGACATCTGGGGCGTCTGGGACGTTAAGGACATATGGAACATCTAGGACGTCTGAGACGTTAGGGACATATGGGACATCTGGGACGTCTGGGACGATAGGGACATATGGGACATCTGGGACGTCTGGGACGTTAGGGACATATAGGACATCTAGGACGTCTGGGACGTTAGGGACATATGGGACATCTAGGGCGTCTGGGACGTCTGGGACATTAGGGACATACGGGACAGCTGAAACGTCTGGTACGTTAGGGACATCTGGGACGTTAAGGACATATGGAACATCTAGGACGCCTGGGACATTAGGGACATATGGGACATCTGGGACGTCCGGGACGGTAGCCTCATATGGGATATCTGGGACGTTTGGGACGTTAAGGACATATGGGACATCTAGGACGTCAGGAACGTCTGGGACGTTAAAAACATATAGGACATTTAGTACGCCTGGGACATTAGGGACATATGGGACATATAGGACATCTGGGACGCCTGGGACATTAGGGACATATGGGACATATAGGACATCTGGGACGTCTGGGACGTTTGGAACGTTAGGGACATATAATACATCTAGGACGTCTGAGACGTTAGGGACATATGGGACATCTAGGACGTCTGGGACGTCTGGCACGTTAGGGACATACGGGACAGCCGGGACGTCTAGGACGTTAGGGACATATGGGACATCTAGGACGACTGGGACATTAGGGACATATGGGACATATGAGACATCTGTGACGTATGTGACGTTAGGGACATATGGAACATCTGGGACGTCTGGGACGTTAAGGACATATGGGACATCTAGGACGTCTGGGACGTTTGGGACGTTAAGGACATATGCGACATTTAGGACGCCTGGGACATTAGGGACATATGGGACATCGGGGACATCTGGGACGACGATTGGGACATTAGGGAAATATGGGACGTATGGTGCATCTGGGACGTCTGGAACGTCTGGGACGTTAGGGACATATAATTCATCTAGGACGTTTGAGACGTTAGGGACATATGGGACATCTAGGACGTCTGGGACCTCTGGGACGTTAAGGACATATGGGACATTTAGGACGCCTGGGACATTAGGGTCATATCGGACATATGGCACATCTGGGACGCCTGGGACATTAGGAACATGTGGGACATATAGGACATTTGAGACGTCTGGGACGTTAGAGACATATGGGACATCTAGGACGTCTGGGGCTTTAGGGACATTTGGAACATCTAGGGCGTTTGGAACATTAGGAACATATGGAACATATGGGACATCTGGGACGTCTGGGACGTTAGGGACATATGGGACATCTGGGACGTCTGGGACGTTAGGGACATATGGGACATCTGGAACGCCTGGGACGTTAAGGACATATGGGAGATCAAGGACGTCTGGGACGTCTGGGACGTTAAGGACATATGGGACATTTAGGACGCCTGGGACATCCGGGACATATGGGACATATGGGACATCTGGGACGCCTGGGACATTAGGGACATATGGGACATATGGGACATCTGGGACGTCTGGGACGTTAGGGACATATGGGACATCTGGGACGTCTGGGACGTTAAGGACATATGGGACATCTAGCACGTCTGGGACGTCTGGGACGTTGAGGACATATGGGACATTTAGGACGCCTGGGGCATTAGGGACATATGGGACATATTAGACATCTGGGACGTCTGGAACGTTATGGACATATGGGACATCTAAGAAGTTTGGGACGTCTGGGACGTTAAAGACATATAGGACATTTAGGACGCCTGCGACATTAGGGACATATGGGACATATGGGACATCTGGGACGCCTGGGACATTAGGGACATATGGGACATATGGGACATCTGGGGCGTCTGGAACGTTAGGGACATACGGGACAGCTGGGACGTTTGGGACGTTAGGGACATATGGAACATTTAGGCCGTCTGGGACGTTAGGGACATATGGAACATTTAGGACGTCTGGGACGTTAGGGACATATGGGACATCTAGGACGTCTGGGACGTCTGGAACGTTAAGGACATATGGGACATTTAAGACGCATAAGACATTAGGGATATATGGGACATATGGGACATCTGGGACGCCTGGGACATTAGGAACATATGGGACATAAAGGACATGTGGGACGTCTGGGACGTCTGGGACGTTAGGGACATATACTACATCTAGGACGTCCGGGACGTTAGGGACATATGGGACATATAGAACGTCTGGGACGTCTGGGACGTTAGGGACATACGGGACAGTTGGGACGTCTGGGACGTTAAGGACATATGGAACATCTATGACGCCTTGGACATTAGGGACATATGGGACATATGGGACATCTGGGAGGTCTAAGAAGTTAGGGACATATGGGACATCTGGGACGTCTGGGACGTTAAGGACATATGGGACATCTAGGACGTCTATGATGTCTGGGACGTTAAGGACATATGGGACATTTAGGACGCCTGGGACATTAGGGACATATGGGACATCTGGGAGGTCTAAGAAGTTAGGGACATATGGGACATCTGGGACGTCTGGGACGTTAAGGACATATGGGACATCTAGGACATCTATGATGTCTGGGACGTTAAGGACATATGGGACATTTAGGGACGCCTGTGACATTAGGGACATATGGGAGATATGGGACATCTGGGTCGCCTGGGACATTATCGACATATGGGACATCTGGGACGTCTGGGACGTCTGGGACGTTAGGGACATATGGGACATTTAAGACGCCTGGGATATTAGGGACATATGGGACATCTGGGGCGTCTGGGACGTTAAGGACATATGGAACATCTAGGACGTCTGAGACGTTAGGGGACATATGGGACATCTGGGACGTCTGGGACGATAGGGACATATGGGACATCTGGGACGTCTAGGACGTTAGGGACATATAGGACATCTAGGACGTCTGGACGATA